>BQNB010018859.1:0-67690 GCA_026074375.1 Tanacetum coccineum | reverse complement strand
AAACATCACTAACTTTTGATTAGCAGTAGTAACACAAACCTTAACAACAGTAACTTCAAGATCATCAAGAAGTCTTTTAATCCCAACAATAGGACTCTCATTGAGGCCACTATAACAATGTTGAATGGCTCAGTACTCTCTAAGCACTTCTGGACTGAAGCTGTCAAGATTGCCTGTTACACTCAGAATAGATCAATTATTGTCAAAAGACATGATAAGACTTCCTATGAGATATTCAGAAAAAGGATTCCTGATATGAGCTACTTTCATGTGTTTGGATTCCATGTGTTTATTCATAATTACAAGGATTATCTAGGCAAATTTGATGCAAAAGCTGATGATAGATACTTCTTAGGATATTCCTTTGTCTTAAAAGCCTTTAGAGTCTTTAACATAATGAGACAACAAATAGAGAAAACTTATCATGTTACCTTTGATAAAAGTATGGAAGCCATCAAGTTCACAAATACCTTAATAGATGAAATTGGAATAGATGATTTATCTAGATATCCTCCTGATGAATTTCTTCATGAGGATGACCCATCTAGACAATATAAAGCAAATTCTGATTTCTCATACTACATCATTCCTCATGGTCATTCACTTACTGAACTCACAATATAAAATCATGTTCCTGAAGTGATTGCCCTTAATGAGCAAGACACACCTCACACTGAGGATATTAAAGGTCCTCCTGACCTAACAAACACTAAAGGAATTCAAGAACAGAATGTTCAGGTTGAACAAATCAACAGTCAACCCACTGAAGAGTTTTTTGGGAACTACACTGAAACCTTATTACCTATAACTGAATCCTTAGTCCCTAAAGTCATTTCGTCTCAAAGTATCAATCATGCATCAATAAATTCATATCTTGTTGCTCAAGATAGAGGGTAAAGAGATCAACACATTGAACTTTTAAATATCATTGGTGATCCTGGTGAAGGCATGCTTACTAGAAGCATGGCTGCCAAACTCATAGCTGCCTTAGCTAGTGAATATGTATTTGCTGACTTTCTTTCAGAGATAGAACCTAAAAAGGTATCTAAAGCACTAAAGCATCCATGATGGGTTGATACAATGCAAGAAGAGCTAAACCAGTTCTATAGAAACAAAGTCTGGACTCTTGTTCCTCTACCTTATGGAAAGATAGCCATTGGCTCCAAATGGGTGTTAGGAACAAGAAAGATGAACTTGAAACTATAATCAAGAACAAAGCAAGACTGGTTGCTCAAGGTTATAGTCAAGAAGAAGGAATTGACTATGATAAAATCTTTGCACCAATAGCAAGAATGGAAGCCATCAGGATCTTTTTTGCTTTTGCCACCTACATGAACTTCAAAGTCTTTCAAATGGATGTCAAAAGTACCTTCCAAAATAGAAAACTTAAAGAAGAAGTTTATGTCAAACAACTCCTGTTTTTTAGAGTAGTGAATTCCCTAATGTTGGTAACCCATAATCACTTCACTTCATTACTTGGAACATGAATTAAACAAGAAAAATAAGAATAAGATATGAAGAAGTTTAGAGAGAGAAACAAGAGAGAGAAAGTCGAGAAAAAAATGGAATGGTTGAATTAACTATGTAAAAATACAAAGTGAACCAACACCCTCTCCATACTTGGAGAGGGGTATTTATACTTACACCACATAGGATTTGTTGGGCCGAATGGTGTTTGACTTGGGCCGGGCTCAAGATTACAATGGACCTTAGTCTGGAACTAGTACAAGATTAGATTACGTTCACGAGCCCGTTTACCCTTCTAGCCTATTACAACATACACGAATAAAGACCGAGACCTAATATTCATAATGAATGAACTTCATTGTTCGACTTAATATTTTGAGGCTAACAATCTCCCCTGAAGTGAGTTCATTATGACACTCCTTCATGAGATCAAATAAGATTGCTTTTGTTGTTAAGCTCTTGTGATCTTGGTGTTTGTCTTTATTGTAGGCTCGTTCCTTCATGTCGTGTGATCTTTGATCTTGAGCCTTTATCATTGTCTTTCGACTTCGTCTTTACATCCGAGATCTTTAAATCTTTATCCTTCAGTCTTGATCGTCTTTGCCATCTTGCGATCTTGTGTCTTGACCAACATGCTCATACTTTGCATCTTCTTGAAAGCTCTCTAATAATTTTCCCTAAAGCTTGATTTCTGAGGAGTTATCTTTAATATCACAGTATGCGGAAGTATTTGTCTTTAATACTTGAGATTTCTTGATACTTGAATCTTGATGCTTATAGTATGTCTTTGTAGTTTGAGCATGAGCATGTGGTAATGAATCCGACTCTACTGGAATGAGGCTGCAACATCGTCGTTTGTACCTGCATTTAAATGTTAGTGATAAACAACAGATATGTACGAATATGGCTTTGTCATTCTCCCAGATTTGGTTGGATTAACCTCTGGTTCTGTGAGGACCAACCTGTGATCAGGTATATTCAATTTAGAAGAATCTCCTTAACAGGATTTCCAGCTTTAAGCGTAAGATCCTCTAACACAAATGTATTAGATTCACCATGCTAGCTTGTTCTCAATATCGGAATGTCTCAAAGTAGACATCACGATATGAGTGAATCGGTTAGTTACTATCTTACCGATTGAGTCGTCAATTCATTTACTGGAACAAGTTTGATTCATATTAAATCGCACCATCGTTTCTTTCCAGTTGACACAAGTTTGATTCATATAGGATCGCACAAGTCACATACCAAGAGCTTGTTTGATGTTGGCTCAAGCAGGATTTCCATCTTCACGGTGAATACTTAAGTATCACTCGGATGTTCTGGAAAAATCATAAGGATAATGCGTAGGACTCTTGTTCACAGCTTGTGAACTTATTGATGTTCAATAAGTGTTTGTAATGGAATGTGTCCTGATAAGATTTATTTTATTAATCTCTTGGCTCTAGACTTGATTAGTGTGTTTTGCTTTTAGTACTCGAAGGCTGAAGCAGATTGCTACCTATTCAATATTAACTATCTCAGAGTGAAAAAGTTAATAAAAGTCGTGTGTATCTCTATGACAATTGAGACAAGTTTCTGTAGAGAGAAACTCGAATGGCTGAGAAGGGTTGTACATTGCATCACTAGGTCTATGTTGTCATTCTTCAATATCAGAATTCATCTTTGTGAAAACTGATAGATTATGTATTGACCCAGTTTCTGCCTAAAGTGTGTGGAGGGCTGCTTTCTTTTCACTCTTTATCCATACATTTCTTTTTCATTCTTCAACCCCTTCAATGCTTACCAAGACATCATTACTAACACCTTGTTGTGATTGTTCCAGTGTTAGCTCAATCTTAGTCGGCATTATTCCCTTATACTTATTCATCTCCAATCATACCTAAGGACCGCTATTTCTAACTATGGAGTGTCCCTGGGTAGATCCCTCCGGTTCTGGTTGGATCATAGGACTGATTCCTAACCTAACCACCTTATGACTTTAGAATCATCGTGAAATTAAGATGTTGTTGGGTATGAGATTGTAACCATAAAACCTTTTCCGTAGAGTATCAAGCACTTTGAGTCGATTAGATCACTTATTATTTTCAAGATCACATTTTAAATTACATTTCTCCCCTTATTTTAAATAAAATACCTTGTGATTAAAATATGTCTTGAAAATTCTGTGGGAGAAAATATTATCAGCATGAATGGTTTGGAACATTTTGATAATGTTTTGAATACATAAGAATTATCGTTGTTGATGTATCCAAGAACATTAATACTTTGTTTTTCGAAAAACTCCTCTCAAATAAATGGACCAATTGAAAATAATGTTGTCTTTTGAATATTGTGAGGGTTGGAGTGTTGAACAATATTTGAAAGAGTATGAATTGTCATCGAGAATTCTTGAAAAATTATGTTCAACTTTTTGAAAAACCAAATGTTAGAGGAATTCCTCTTCTAACGCATTAGGGTAAAAGCGCACTGATACGTACCTATCCTTTTTCTTGGTAAAAAACATTGAAATGTTTGTAGAACAATCAACGACCGTGAAACGTTAATTTTTCGTTGTGGGATTAAGTTATAAACCTTCCGTTATTTGAGTTCGAGTTATGTACTGATATTTGCACATAGCCATCTAGAAATTAGGAAATGATGTTTTGAAACTATTTGCAAAAAACGCTTGCTCGAAACTCATTTACACGCCTGTGTTAATGTTAAACGACATTTTAAGCACGTAAATGTTTATAGATTCCAAGAGACATGTCTCGAGAGAATTATTTTTGGCAAAACAATTATCTGTTTTTTTCTAAATTTTTTTTTCAATAATATTTACATGTTATCCTCAGCATTGCTATATGATGGTGGAATAGTAATTCCAACTCTTGTCGTGATGTAGCTGTCTTGACTGCTAGAGGAACAACTTTTGGAACCAGCTTTGAACTTGACGGATCATTGCTGTGGTCATGAATTCTGAGTTCTGAACGGTTATGATCGAAGTATTTGATGAAGAACCCAGGGCCTGAACTGATGTGAACAAACGTCATTACGATGAAGAACGAGGCCTGAACTGATGTGAACAAACGTCATTACGATGAAGAACGAGGCCTGAACTGATGTGAACAAACGTCATTACGATGAAGAACGAGGCCTGAACTGATATGAACAAACGTCATTATGTTGATCATCAGATCAAAATTCCTTGAAGCCCTATTTTCTAAGATATCTGTCTTTTCCGCAACCAAACTCTGAGTCCTTCCTTTATAGGATTGAACAATGTACATGTACTTAAGAGAGTATATGCACTAACATCAAGAGCTTGTTCGCTTTTACATTGGTTAGTGATATATTCTTTTGAACCCGAAACATTTAAAAATTCAAATTACTACACGGAAACGGCTAACTTGATGAACGGAAAATATCGGGTTGTCACACTAAGAACCACATTTTTTAAAACTCTACCTGTCGGTTTCCACCTAAGACAAGATCTAAGAGTCATTATTTTTTCATGCACCGGTGTAGTCTTTTTGATTAAAAACCTATGTCCTTTTGGGATCTGTCTTTTTGGTTTCTTTGCAACACTTATTTGCTCTACGGGTTTGTTTCGGGTCGTTGTCTTATTGGATGGAACCTTAGCACGCGAGTTGACTTCTTTCAGGAATTTTATTACACAAGCGTCATGATTGGCATTAAAGACACATTTCTGACATGTCGAGCAAACAAAATGTTTGGTGTCAGAAAAATTTCTAGGGATCCTAAAGTGTTCTTGTGTCTTTTTCTTAGCCTCCTCTAGGTAGTGATTATGAACAATGTCGTTTGAGCTATACCTAGATGAGCTAGTTGCAATCATGTAATGAAGTTTGCAGGGCAGTTTTCTTCTCTTAGGCAAAAGTGTAAGTGACTGGGTATTTGACAAATCGTTTACTCACATCAACTTGGTAGGCAAACCGTTCTTTTGAAATTTTGGGTCGTTCAGATTTAAACGCAGTCGGTTGTCTAACAACGAACTGGTTTCTATGTGGTTGTAAAACTGGTTTTCCACCAAATTAATGGTTTTTGCAAACATAGTATTCACACTATTTTCCTTTTAGTTTTCTTTAACACCTTTTATAATCTGGCAATAGCAAACCCCTTTTTTCTGAATCTAAGCTTGTACATCAACTTTTTTCATTAGACTTTTATGTTCAGTTGTGCCATTAAAGAGTGCACTCTGGTCTTTAGGTCTGAACTCGAGTCCTTTTTGATAAATCAAAAAGATCTTCGAAAGTCCAGTTTCAAGTCTCTTTCCTTATGTAAACTGCTTCATTCTCTGCAAGTAATTTTTAGTCCACACATGTGTCCAATTTGATGTTTTATTGTTTCAATTTCATCTGCTGTCATTTTTAAACTTTGGCTTCATTAACTTTTTCTCTTTTAAAAATTGACTCTGCGTAGCCCTGATTATAAACATTGTTTTCCATATGTAGTTCAAGATTAATACAATGTGCTTCGAGTTTCAAAATCTTTTTGACACAAGGAAACAGTCGTTTGAGACAAACATTCAACTAAATTCGAGTAATTGATTGAGAGTTCATTTGTCCTGTTATTAGTTAATTTAAGCAGGCAAATGACGTGTTTTCATAACATGAACAGCATTCTGGTCAACCTCTCCTTTCATATTTGATCAGGTAGCTCAGTATGTTGTTGTCTTTGCAGATACATTATCATCAGCAATCATTTGTACCTCAGCCATTGGCTCTTCCTCAAATATGGTTCTGATTCCCAGATTGTTTTGTATGTTTTAGTGGTCCTGATCTGTTGCTTGTATCCTGCTTTTGTGATTCTGTCCCATTGCTTTTAATGATAACTGTATTAGCATCCAATGCTTCCGTGCATTACTCCGTACAATCTTTTCCTCTGTGCTAGTTTGTCTTTTCCATTCACCCTGCTGTCATACTCCATTTTATGCAGAGCTCTTTTATCAATAAGCTTTTTGACATAATCCATGTTTTGGATCAGTGTATCACGGAATTCTGGAATATCAAGTTGAGTGTATTGTAGAAAGTAGTTGCGTGTCATTACAATACATTCATCATCAATAAATCTATAACAACATTTTTTTTTTCTTTTTTTTTTTCTATGAGAAGTAATAATTTTTGGGGGAGGAAAGATGACATCTGAAACGTTTCTCGAAGAACATTAAAGAAGCCATGGAGTCCCAATCTCTGAAAATCGTTGTATCAAGTTGCTTTTGAAGTTGATCCAGGTTGTAGAACATCCGTACCTTAAAAGTCTCAAAATCTTGACCAAAGAGTGTTGCAAACGCGCGTCCGAATCCATTCTCGGTTCGACTTCCTTTTAAGTCGTTGTTTGAAAGACGCTTGAGGTGTGAATGAAGTCGTTGAAAAGATACCATGCAACTTTCTTTTGATTTGTCTTGAATTAGTGCATTTGATGCTCTTACTGATTCCGAACACGAAGATAAGGTAACTTTCTTTCCATTTTATCGTGAATGAAGGTGAAAAAATATTTATTGGAATCTTAATGGATTGATGTGATTGATGTTTAGTTTTGAATACAAAAGACGTTCAAGGGATTTTACAAGTCATGAATAGAACCGATAAAAATTTAAACAGATTTTACAAAATCAATAGAAAACGTGAATGATTGATTGTTATGTTGTTTTAAGGTTTGTTTGTTGTTGAATAATTCTTATAAGTCCTTGTTTATGTTGTTTGAGTTTTGATTAGTTTGATTAAGTGTCGATTTAAGTCCAAAGTCCAATTTGCCTAGGATGAAATTTTGCTTAAAATAATAAGCAAACCGCCTCCAAGAAGGAGCCAAACCGCTGCCAAACTTATAGCAAACCGCCACTTAGAATGTGGTCAAACCGCGACTTAAAATGTGCCAAACCGCCACCAAAAATGTGCCAAACCGCCACCAAAAATGTACCAAACCGCCACAAAAAATGTAGCAAACCACCGCCTAAATTGTAGCAAACCGCCACCAAGAAAAACACCAAACCGCCGACAAAATTTACTCAAACGCTGCCTGATTGAGATAAACCGCTGGCTAATAAAATCAAAACGCCGTTTTCACATTGGCGTTTTCAAAACGCTATTTTGAAACTGCCGCGTATAATATCAACCCACTGCTTATAATATCAAACCGCCGTTTTCAAACCCCCATTTTCAAATGTTTTAATCAACCCGCCTTTGACTTTGGTCAACCGGCTAACTTTTTTCCTCAAAATCCGGATCTTGTCCCTACTTTATGTCAACCCTCCACTTAGAAAATGATATTTTAAGCAACCCTCCACGATGAACACTAGCACGAATTAAGCATAATCGAGCCAAATAAGCTTTTTATCCACGAAAATAAGCTAGATACTTGTAATCCTAAGTAGGTATTTGAAGATTAAACATACAATAACATGTATTTCTTTGTGGATCTTCAAAAACGAAGCAACTCTCCACAAAGAACACCAAATAAATTCGAATCTTTTAAGCTTTATAATCGAGCTAGGAGCTTGTAAATCACTTGTTATGGCAACAATACATCTTGTTTAACATGAATAACAAGAAACTAACAAGATTGACCAACAAAATGAAACCAAAAATAAATTTTGAGCCGTGGGCTTTTTTAAGCCAAAATAAGCCACGAATTTGAGCTTAATCACAAATCAAACACAAATCCACCCTTTGCTCTGATACTAATTGTAGGATCCCGATAACACTTTCACTTCATATACTACACGAATCTAGATCAAGAAAAGAGGGTGGGAAGATTTCTAAAGAGAGAAACAAAAGAGAGGGAGAGAGTTGAGAGAGAAAGGAGAAAAAAAATATTATAAATGAAATCCACTAACTCTTCCTAGGTGGAAAAGTTACTTATATACCCCGACACATTAAGTGACGTTCGGGATATTTGACTAGGACCCGGGCTCGGGTTTTGCTTGGGATTAAACCTGAAACATATACAATATTAGATTAACTATCGAGTCCGATTCCCGATACATTTCTATTACAACGTTAACTAAATGATTGACCGAGACTTAAATACATAATGAACGAACTTCATGTTCAACTCAATATTTTGAGGCTAATAGTTACTAGTACTATCAATTTTGTGATTTTTTATTTTTATTTATTTTTTAGGATTTGGCATGATGAGGCCAAGGATTTTTTCCATATATTGTTTGATTTTTTTTTTAATTAAGTAGTCTATTTTATTGAAAGAAAACGGAGATATTCTTTAAGCATTATTTAAATAAGAGCAAATGGTACAAAAAGGTACTCAATTTAAAAGTCATTTTCAATTAAGACATTATACTTTTTTTCTTGCATAAAAAGGCGTCCAACTTATTTTTTTGTTCAATTTGGGTACTTTCGTTAAATATTTAACGATTATCCGTTAAGTTTTTACATTTCAAGTCCACCGACCGCTACCACCACCATCAAGTCGGTATTTCGATTTTAAAATCAAAACATTAAACACGTTTTTGTAAACCGTAAGACACTTAATAAACCTAGTTGTAGGTTGTGCAAAATTATGGTGTCTACATCTAATTGGTGATTTTTTTTTGACGAATCTTTCCACCAAAGAGAAATTAGAGATAGCTCCCTTTAGTAAAAGAAAAGGCAATAACCATAATACATTGGTGATCGATGACACAATATTTTCATACAAGTAGAGATCAATATTCTCATCTTTATCACTACTTATTGTCTTCAATCTTGACGCCTTAATTCGTTATAAAACCGATTTTATAATGACTTTGGGGTGGAGGTGGTACAGTACTTGGTAATGATGATGGTGGGGAGGCTCGGTGGTGGTGACGATGATCGGTGGTGGTGGTAGTAGCGGCCGGTGGACTTGAAATGTAAAAACTTAACGGATGATCGTTAAATATTTTACAAAAATACCCAAATTGGCCAAGAAAATAAGTTGGGTGTCTTTTTATGCAAGAAAAAAAGTACGATACCTTGATTGGAAATCACCCTTAAGTTGAGTGCATTTTTGTGTCATTTGCCCTTTAAATAATTAGCATTAAATGATCTTCAAACATACCATATTTAACATCACATACCATACCATGTTTAAAATTATTAAAAATGTATAATTATGAAATACTCCATCCGTCCAAAATTATTGTCCCCCGACAAAAAACACACAGTTTAAGAAAGTTGCATTTATTACTGTTTTCTCTTTCTTACTTTTTGACAGAAAGACAGTTTTACCCTTAGGTAATTAATTTAAGTCTTCGTTTGTAATAATAATTTCAAACAAGGGTAATATAGTAAACTTGATCAAACTTCCCTATCTATTTTTAGTAGTGGACAATTAAATTGGGACATCCCAAAAAGAAAACGTGGACAATAAAAATAGGACGGAAAAAATATATAAGTTCATTAAATGTGTTTTTTATATTTATGGAATAGATTAGAATCCTCTAAAGTTGAGTCAAACATGATATATCATGTTCACCAATCACAAATTAGTTAATTGTATAAAACTTTTTCTTTTAATAAAAATCATGGGCCCACTTATTTATTTCCACTCACAATAAACTTAACATGATCAATCATGTTTGACTATAACTTTAGAGGATCCTTTTCCTTATGGAATGCTTAAACAACACTCATACGTGAAATAAATTTTGAGGGTACAAACGATTTATAAGAGTATTTCGTATTAGTTTATTATATGACTCATCTTAAAAAAACATATGTTTGTGAATAAGCCTGAGATTGAAGGCTCATTTTTAAACTCATAATTGTCAAAAAAATCATTGTAACATACTATTGTACAGAAGTCTTGTCAGTATTCACGTATAAGTCGTTTGTAGAGGCAAGATATCCAAATGATAACCTCAGACAGCACCAAGAAGCGTATTATTAATCATCTTTTAATGTGTATACCGACTTTATCCCTTGTTTTACTTGAAATTTACTTTTAGGGTGTGTTTGGTCGACGAGGATCACAATAAATGAATGAAAAGTATATTCTTTTTAAGAGAATTGCTACATCCACAAAATAACTTTCACAAAATTTTCACAAAATGACATGTATCCAATCAAAATCTTTTTAGTTATTTCTCTTTCTTCCTTTTTGATTAGCATCTCCCTATTAATGCATGCCACATCATTTTGTGAAACTTCTTTTGTGAATCTTTTTGTGGATGTAGCATCACTCTCTTTTTAAAGGGCATTTTCACAAACATAGGGTGTGTTTACATATATATCCTTACAAAAGTTCAATATTACATCAATATCCTTCTTAATTTTGTAATTACATCATTATCCTTCATTAAATTTTACTAGTTGGTTACCCGCGCATAGCGGCGGCAATAAAAAATTTACTAACTCAACTTTTTATGTAATTTCTTACCCGCTTAGTAATTTCGTTTCACAAATGCATGTGTTCGTTGGGGTTTCCCGTAACTTTCTCGCAACACTATATTAACATCATCATTCTCGCATGTAAAAAGACAACACTCTCTCCGAAAGTATATAGTTTTAACGTATCAAGTTTATATTTAATTAAGATTAAAGTTGTAAAAAATTATAAATCAACATAAAATAAACCCATTAAAATGTAAAAAAAAATTATAAAAATATATCAAAATGGATGTTGAATTAAAGAACATAAAATTTTAAAAAATATGATGAAATTCGATCAAAATAAAATTAAATAGATAAAAAGATATTTCAATTTGAAAATAAATGTGATTTTTTAATCAAAATGTGACACATGTCACTTTATGATGTGATTCCCAAAAATGAGATGTATGGTCAAGATTGCACCTCCTTATCTTAATTTTTAATGGGCCCCACATTATAAATGCTTTATATAGTAGTATAGATATAGATAATTACATCAATATCCTTTCTAAACTTTTATAATTACATCAATATCCTTCCCACACATTTGAAATTACATCAATATTCTTACCAAAATTTTAAATTCTCATATACATCAAAAAATCAACATGTTTTCTCATCAGTCGAGGCCAAATATGCATATGAACATATATAAATATATATGAGCAACATTTTTTCATATTTATATCTAAACTTTTGTAATTATATCAACATGTTTTTTGTCGTTCGAGGCCAAAAAGTATATATAAATAATATGATCATGATTAATATAAGAGATAAATAATAGTTTCATAATCTAAAATCAATATGATTATGATTTAATTAATTTTTGGACATATATATCCTTCTTAAAAGTGTGAGAATGATATTGATGTAATTAATTTTTTTTTGGTAAGGACGTTAATGTAATTAAGAAGGATATTTATGTAATATCAACTTTTGAGATACATGTAAATCTCCCTATTTTGAATGTTTGATTCACATATTTTTTTGTTCGGTGATTTTATCAAAAAAAACAGCAAAGAGTTAGAAATTATTACAAATTAAAATGATTAAGATTTTTCATCCAAGTAGTCCAATCAAAATTAAATTTACAACGACTAGCACACCACGTATAAGGTACACGAACGATATCATCAAAGAGAAGATCGCGTCTCGGAAGAGCATTTTCATAGATGGTTTGGTTTCTAAAGCGTCATAAACTTCATCACATCACGTACCAAACGCCTTCAAAATTATCTTTCAAACCTTTAGATAACCGGATGCTATTAAGCCAGATTTGTCATTCTTCGTACGAATGGATATCAGAATCGGCAAGGCCCCACCAACGTAAAACTTTGCTCCTCACTTGTCGAGCCAAGGAGTAAGAAAAGAAGAGGTGCGAAGTTGACTCCGCTGACACACTACATAAAGGACATAAGATAGAAGAAATCTCCACGCCTCGAAGAGAAAGATTAATCCGAGTAGGAAGCTTATCTAACCACACTCTCCAAGCCAAGATATTAACTTTAAGCGGGACCACATTTACCCAACGCGTGTGAACAACCTCCTTTAGAAGAAACATATCGTCTATAAGGATGCGAACCGATTTAACCGAGAATTATCCCGAAGAATAAAGGTCTAAACCCATCGGTCAAGCATGCAAGGGAGAGAAACTTCGTCAACACGAGAGAGAAGATGGGAATAGTGTTCCTCTTTAGCCCCTCCCCCTAGGTTGACGTCGAAAACATAGAGGGATAAAGAAGAATCTCTTTTTTTCTTGGCTACACTAATATCCTAATGCAATTCCAAAGCATGGAGCCTTGGATGTTGAGCCTTCAACGCCAAGTCGCGTAGCTAAATATCATCCCAAAATTTGGAGTCCTCCCTGTTTCCTACCTTCTTTTTTTATGAAAGCCATAAGATCAATGCATTTATTTTTTAGAGAGAGCAAGACACGAATATTATCGAGCCAAATAGACCTATGATGGGGAACAACGACATTATCAAGGGCTCCTTTATCTCCACAGGTAGCTTTGATGAAGCTAGCCCATAAGGATTAGTTTTGAGAAAAGAAACGCCACACCCATTTGAACAATAGAGCTCAATTAATTGCAAAGAAACTAGAAACCCCAAGACTTCCATTCTTCTTAGAAGCCAAAACTGATTTCCAACCTATCCAAGCCATATTTCTTTTCGACCCTTCAATTATGTTGAAGAAATTTCTACGGATAGATTCCATCTTATTTAAGACGCCCATGGGAACTTTAAAGATTGACATGTGGTATAGGGGAATAGAAGTAAGAACCGATTTAAGTAATGTTAACCGGCTTCCAATGGAAAAGGTTTTGAGCTTCCATTTAGATAAGCGAGAAGAAGTTTAGAAATAACCTCGTCTCAAGACTTGATTCTCGACATGATATCTCCCACTTTAACTCCAAGATAGTTGAAAGGAGTTGTGAATGTTGAACATCCAACCAATCTAGCGGCACATTCAACTTCTCTTGAGTTGATACCAATACCCATAAGTTTGCTTTTGTGTAAGTTTATCTTGAGACCCGAAGCCAAGAAGAAGCACTTTAAAACATAAACAAGTGTTTTAATATTAGAAACATCTCATTCACCTACAAAGACGACATCGTCGACATAGAACAAATGGGATAACGTTAAAGAATCATTGCAAGAAATACCCTTGAAAAGACTTGCGCTTAACACTTTATTAAAAGAAAGATGCAATCTTTCCATTATCATGATGAAAAGAAAAGGGGATAGAGGATATCCTTGTTTAAGGCCTTTATGAAACTAAAACTCTACGGTAGGACTGCCATTAACGACGATAGAACCCATTGCAGAATTGAGACAACCATTAATCCAATTACACCATTTTTCACCAAAGCCAAATGATTCTAGAACATCATCTAAGTAATCTCATCTAACAGAATCAACACCTTCTCAAAATCTACCTTGAAAATTAAAGCTTTATGCTTACACCATGAGATAAGCATATTAAGCATTAAGGGACCATCAAGAATTTGCCTATTTGGAACAAAAGGCGATTGAACTTCACTAATAATGTCCGCAATAACAAAGCTCAATCTATTTGCCAATATCTTAGATATAATTTTATAGATACTTCCAATAAGGCTTACATGTCAAAAGTATTTAACAACTTTGGCATCTTACGTTTTTGGGATCAAAGCAATAAAAGAGGAGTTACATCCTCTTAGAAATGAAGGCATTAACCGCAACAACCACATCATGATCAATAATGTTTTGGTACTTACGAAAGAATTCAAAATAAAAGCCGTCAAGACAAGGGGATTTGTGTGTTCCACAATCCTAAATAGCTTGCTTTATCTCGTCATGTGAAACAGAACGCTTCATTTCCTCGGATTGAGTAGAAGATAAACGATTGTGAAAAAGGAAATTAATTCTGATACAAGAAGGTTATGCTTTGTAAATCAATTCGAAAAGTGCACTAGAAAATTAGATTTTACCTTATATGGATGAGTAATCCATTCACTATCAACAAAAATTCCACGAATCACAAGTTGAGATCTCTTGTTGTTTAAAATGCATGAAAGTATTTAGTATTCTCGTCTCCTTCAATGGACCAACGAACTTTAGCCTTTTGTTCAATCTCAAAAGTCTCTAAAGATTTGAGATCATGGAGGTCCTTCATCAACGTTGATCGCTCGTTAAAAGTCTCTTCGTTGTACCCACCTTGATCAAGCTTTTTATCAATATCCGAGAGTTTATTTCATGTACCTCACAAGTTAGTGGATATAAAACCCATATTCAACTAGAAAACACCAAACACTTAAAATCAAAATTATAGAATCATCAAATTTATATATATTTCTTGATATTATCAAACCTATATTTATAGTGATTCCATAATGCATACCAAACGCACCCTTAGTTTATAATGACTATATTAATTTGAATAACGATATACTAATAGGGAGCGATAAGAAGAATTAAAATGTTAATATTCCCATACTTTTAAGGGTACCGCTTTTACCATTTTGGTCACTTTTTATGTTTTTTAACATGTGCCTACGAAAGGTCATCCTACGTAGCAGCAGCACCATGTTTCTTAACTGGCAGCACCACCACTAGTGATTGTTGTTATACTAATTTCTATGAAAGGTGCACCACCACCACCTCATTCTTGGAGCGTAGAACGTCATAGAAGCAACCTTTACCACCACATTTGTGCACTATAGTGGTGGTCTTTATCACCTTTGTTATTTATTGTAGTTTCTAAGTGTGGGATGTATTGTGATGTATGTTTATATAAAGGTGGTGGATTTGGTAGTGCGTCGAACGATGATGTGACGCTGATGTAAAAATGATAAAAGTGTTGACCATAGAAACTAGTCTTACATGTTGCTCTGGACCATGAGGGGAACAACCAATTTTACACCATCTGGTGGTGTAAACAATAAGATGGAAAAAATAGTGCGTGCTTGAGTGTGTTGTAAACAATGTTTTGAAAATCGAGTCTTAAATTAATCCGATCGAGTCATCGGGTTACCGGTTCAGCCGATCTGACCGCCGGGTTAATTCGGTTTTCCATTTAAGTATGTTGTATTATTTCGCCTAACCAAACATGTTGGGCCAATTCAGTGCCCAATTGTCTCTGCCTAGATTTAAACAGAAATTAGGCTAAGTGTTGAAGACTCGCTAATGGACATCAGCGAGCAATGAAGGACTCGCTGAGTGCAAAGCCTCATCGAGCAACCTCAAAAGTATTCAAGTCAGAGACATGGTTAAGGAAGTTGAAGATTACTTGAAGACATACTCGTCAGCTGGGATGGATATCAGCTGATATGTAGATGGAATACGATGATGGTTTTAAGGAGAGTCAGGAGTGGCAATATGTAGGTTCCCTAATTCACACAAACATGTATAGATCTAAAGAGATCTAGAGAGAGAAAGTTAGAGAGAGAGAATAGTTGAGAGAGAAATAAGGAAAACACACTAAAGAGTGTGTGTAAATGAATTGAATAGATGCTTCCCTCTTCCAAAGTTGGAGAGGTATTTATAGTTCTTACCTACACGGGTATTAGTACCCTGTTAATACCGAAAGTCCTACGTTTACTATTAAACTCGACGCTTTTATATTGAACAGTTAATATAACATGGGGTGGACCGAGTCTTTTTCTAATATATAACAATTTCCCCCTAATGGAGGTCACTTGAAAAAATACTAAACTTAAGACTCTTCAATCTTCAGATTTTGATCTTATGTTATAGCTGTAAGCTTGATTTCATTGATCTGTATCTTGTGAGTCTGAAGTAGTGAACTTTAGACTCTTTAGGCTTTAGTTTGACTGTATGTGATCTTTGAGTTTTTGTGATCATCATCCAATCTAATCTTTACTCATCATCATGAGAATTTTTTGCCATCTTGTGAATTGTGTTCATTCGAAGATATGCTCACACTTTTCTTGATCTTGAAAGCATGAATATTCTGAGTTGCGATAAGCTTTAATAACGATACTTGAGCTTTCATGAATATTCGGAAAGAGTCATTTGAGAATGAAGACCGGTCAATGAACTCTGATTTTGGTCGGTAAACGGTATTCATCTCTATCTTTAAATGTTCTGTAATATTAAAACAGTTAGCATATAAAGAGAAAATGGATTGTAAAAACAAATCGATGCTATACTTTGCAAAAGAGTTTTGAACACATCGAAAGTTTTATTTGTTTTCCAAAGTCCAATAACCGTCAATTCGTATACTGGAACAAGTTTGATTCATGTAGAATCGCACCGTTGTTGTTTTCCAGTTTTCACAAGTTTGATCCATTAAGGATCTCACAAGTCACCTACCATGAGCTTGTTTGAAGTTGGCTCAAGCAGGATTTCCATCTTCACTGTGAATACTTACGTATCACTCGGATGTTCTGGCAAAATCACAAGGATAATGCGTAGGACTCTTATGATAAAACTTGTAATCACAGTGTGTGAATAACAAGTAAATTGGAATTGTCCTAACGAGATTAATTGATGATCTCTTGGCTCTAGACTCAAAAGTGCGTTTTGATTTTAGTGATCGGAGGCTGGAGCTGACTGCCACCTTTTCAATACCGACTTACTCGGAGTGAGTGAGTCAGTAGATTACATGTTTAGTCTCCGTGAGAAATGAAACAGAAATCTTTTGAGAGATTCTGAGTGGCTTGGGAGGGTTGTGCATTGCATCACTGGGTCCATGATGTCACTTCAATGTCAGCAATCATTTTAGTGATTTTGACAGCATATGTATTGACCCGGTTTCTGCCTAAGTGTATGGAGGGCTTCTTTCTTTACACCCTTTATCCGTACAATTCTTTTTCATTCTTCAACCCCTTTAGTGCTTACCAAGATTTCATGACTAGAACCTTGTTGGGTTTATTCAAGTACTAGCTCCATCTCAGTCGGCACTATTCCCTTTTCCTCACATTTACTCCTTTTTATCATACCTAAGGACTTCTACACTAACTAGTGGATAGTCCCTGGGTAGATCCCTCCGGTTCTGGCAGGATCATGGGAACGAGTACCTAACCTTACCATCCTTATAACTTCGATAACAGTAAATACATGGTCAGTCTTTTGGTACAGTTCACCTTGCCATAAAATCACTGTTGAAAAACTCAATCAGGTACTTATGATAAAACTATCAAAGTGTTTAGTACCCGATTGTTTTTGCTTTTCAGAAAAGCTCCCCCTCAACATGTGCATCGGTATTCGAAACTGTTTAGCACATGTTGGTGGAGTATACACTTGAGTAATATGATCACATTACATATTTTAATCACATTTTTCTCCCCTTATCAAAAATTTCAAATCATTTGACATTTTGGATATCAATTGATTTAAATATGTTATAAAAAAAATTGGGAGAAAAGTGTGCCAATTATTCACAAGCCATGTTTGGAACATATTAATGCTCCCCCTCAATCATTGAAGGATATATAAGATAGTGCTGAGTACTGTAATTTGAAAGATTTTGAATTTTCTAAGAAATTCTTGAAAATTTGTACTCAATCACTATTTATATTAGCCTATAATTAAGTCTACACTACACATTTATATATTCACAAGATTATGTATGAGACAGGACCTGAAAATGTTCAAACCGAAAATGACATAGTCATTTTGTCCATGTAAGCAGTCTGTAGTCCGTCTCGATACTCTCCTTTTGGAAGTTGTCTTAGCTTCCCCTTGAATCAGCAATCCTTTCTTGAGTAGGTTCATAGCCTTCTTGCAATTTGCATTAAGAATACTTGAAGTCTGACGCCCAAATCGATGAAGTACACAATTAATTTGAAACCGTAACACCAAAGTCAATTAAGTCCCGGATGTCTAATTTCTCTTAACATGATAGTGATGATATGAATTGAAACACCAAAGTCAACTAAGTCCCGGATATCTCAATTATTCCCTCTCAGTAGACGAACTGATAACACCTAAGACAACTAAGTCCCAAATGTACACTTTTCTTTCTATCGGATACTGACTAACTAGAGGAATTATCATACTTATCATACCAATATGTCCCTCTTTGATCAAATATTTCTACTCCTTTAAAAACACGCTTGGTGATTAACTGTTAAAGGAAGCATTAATTGAATCTGTAACCAATCTTCTCACGCTCTAATCAATCTTCTGACAACACATTTCCCTGGTATCTCAACTGATGCATACCATAAATGACAAGATATCTCTTCTCCTATGTGGTTGGAATAGCGCACCAGAAAGTAACAAGATAAAAAACACGATTATCTCTGCGGAAAAAAAAAAGACATTTGTCTTCCTGGAATGGTCTCTTTAAATAAGGCTATGGATTCTATCACGTGTAGTTGTTGTACCTTTCAGTGTATTTACTCCTTCCCCTTGATGTTTTTGATACCTCAGAATCAGAAAAATCTTATATGCACACATGCTTGAGATCGTGTTCGCAGAATTAATAAACTTAAATCTATCCCGTGAGAATCAGTTTCAAGGCTTTTTAAACTACGAAAGAATTTCCAAACATTCCTAAGTCTTTTTACAAACTATGACGCGTTGGCAATATTAGTCGTATGTAGTTTAAAGCCTGAATTCACTAAGTCTTCAATGCAAATAAGTCCTTAAAGTTTGAAGCAAATGATCATCTAAGACACATGTAGTTAATATGATTTAACGCCTTTAATTTGTTATCTGTCATTATCAAAAAAAACTTAACTGTTTAATCCTTGATTATTTTGAAAGACCGTTTAAAAGATGATTTGGCACTTTCTCCCCTCAAAATAATGACCGTTTTCTTTTTTTAAAGAGATGTAGTCATTGTTTGAACGGTCGAATTATCTTATGAAAATCTTTTCGTGATTTACTAAAAAATATGATTCATTGTGAAGGACAACTGTTTCCCTATTGAATAAGGATTTCTCTTATTTTGCATAATAAATGCACTGAAACGTACACTTATTCTTATGATGCATGGATATGAAATAATCCATGCCCGGGAAAAATTAATTACCCGTTGTCAGGAACAGCTGTCTTTTCGACGACATGCGTTCCTCAGATTAAAAAGCGGGTTGCAGTCAGAAATAACTGCAAGCCATTGTCATGAGCTCAAAACTTTGAATGTTTTGTTAGAGTAGCTCAATACCGAAAAGACTTCTCTTTTCGTTGCTAAGGAAAAATGCACTGAGACGTGTATTTTCCTTTACGATGAGGCCCGGGTTATGCACAGAAATGTACATAAGCCATTTTTTTATATATTTACAGGATGATGTTTGATGATAATATCAAGCAGTTATGTTTGTCAGAACCTCCAGTTCTGCTGGAGTCAAACATCTCATACCAATCCTTTTGACAAGATACAAAAAAACGATCCTCAGGAAGGGCTTTCATAAATTATTAGCTAATTGGTATTCTGTTTGCCAAAATATAATTTTAATAATATCTATTTCAACCGTTCCTTTATGAAGTGATACCGAGTATGTATGTTGGGCTTTTGTTTTTAAATTTTGGGGGGGAGGATGTTGTACGGGGTGCATGATATTGCTATGGTGACTGGAGTCGCAAAACAATCGGTATTTTGTTGTAGTTGAACGCCATAATCTTAAAGATGTGTCTCATCACATTATTGAGCACAACTTGAGATAACGCCAGTACTTGCTCTGCTGAAGACATGCAGAGCAGTTTTGTTTCTTTGACATCAGCTTACTAGTTTATCACATGGAACTGTATCCTCCAGAAGTGCTTTTTCGAGTATCAGGCATCCGGCATGATCAGCGTCTGAAAATGCTTTTGTTCAAAGCCAAAATCCTTTGGATACCAAAGGTCCATGTTAAATGGTACCCTTTAGGTTTTTAAGTTTCTTGTAACCTCCTTGAGGTGCTTTTGAGTTGGTCGTGCTGATAAGTGCACATTTGCTACTGCTTCGCACTAGTCTGGTTATTAGATGTCCAAGCACATGAGTGGGACCCGATTTTATACGTAATCAGATTGGTCTAAGAGGTTCTCCACTCAAATCTCCATCTAGTTTGGGTTTTGTAGCCAATGTGTACCAATGGGAGTGACAATTGGTCCATATTTGCTTTTTTAGATTTCTAATGGTAATTGGCCTGATTGGATAAAATACCTTTTGGGACTGGTGGATTGAAGTCCTATAAAGAATTTCATCTCCCCATTTCGGACATTTAAATCTATTGGGCATTACTTTCAATCTTTTGAATATTTAGGTTTGTAGACCTAAAAATTATGTCATCAACGTAAATTTGCACAAGTAGAATTATCCTCCCGTATTTTTATCTTGAATTATAGGTTGGGTCAAATTGGACTTTAGAAAATCCTTGGACTTAGGAAGTTTGATAGTTCATCATACCAGGCTCATGGAGCTTGCTTTAATCCATACAAAGCTTTCCTTAGAAGGTAGACTTTTTCTGGATGATCTGGATCAATGAACCCTTCCGGCTGAGCAACGTAAACCTCTTCCTTCAGTGGACCATTAAGAAATGCCGTTTTCACGTCCATCTGATAGATTGGAAAAGACTTGTGTGCTGCGTGGGCAACAAAAATCCGAACTGCTTCCAAGCGAGCAACTGGTGCAAATGATTCTTCAAAATCAATACCCTCTTCCTGAGCATAACCTTTAGCAACAAGTCGTGCTTTGTTGCGAATTACAGTCTGATCTTCATCCTTTTTGTTCTTCCATAACCACTTTAGCTTAATAACCATCTTGCCAAATGGTTTGTCGACGAGTTCCCAGACGTTTAGTCTGTCGAACTGATGAAGTTCATCCTGCATTGCTTCGATCCATGCAGAATCAGCCATTGCCTCCTTAATGTTCTTCGGTTCAACAATACTCACCGTGAGCGCGAACATACACATTTCAGGATCTGTGGCAAGCTGTCGTCTTGTTTGAACTGGCATGGTTGGATTTCCACGAACTTGTTCTAATGGATGATCTCTGGTCCATCGGTAATCATGACTTTGTGGTTGAAATGAATGCACATCGGTATTATCAATGTTGCGTGAGGAAGACTCACCAATTTCTTGTACCCGTGTACAAAAAGGATTGATAAATTCATCTTGTCAAAACGATGCATTCGCTGCTTGATCATTGTTGTTTTCTTCAGCATGAACATTTATTGGAGAGAAATATTCTTCAAAGAAATGATTGAATAGAAATTCGATCTCCTTTTGTGACGAATCTGTTTTGTCTGCTAGAGAAACAACATTTTTCCTTGGGGGCACGGGGCCAGAGATGTCATAATCTGACGCCTTTTGTTTATTTGAAACGAGGTCTGAGGAGATATTGTCAACAGACGTCTCTTGTCGATTGGGCGTGAGGTCTGAACGGATTTGATCAGACGTCATTTCATGAAGCACGGGTCCTGAACTGCTATGATCAGGAGCCATGAATTGAGGCACGGGTCCTGAACAAAATTGTTCAGAAACCATAAACTATCTTTGAGATAGTAGATCTCAACCATACCGTTTCACACCGAATGGAGTTGGATTTTCATTTGCGTCAAAGTAGCTCCAAATGGCATGTTCTTGTAGTTGACTTTATGTTGAAATTGGACGAGAAGGATCGCCAATAACATTCTCTAATGAGTGATTCTTTGTCAACTTAGTGATAGTATTAAACAGTTGAATAAGATGATGCAAATTTAATGGAATGACCCCTTGTCAATTAGTTTCTTCAAAACTAGAGTTTGAAGAAATATTATGAAGGAGGGGTGCATTATTAAATTATGCATTTTGATGTCCATGAATTTATTCTTCAACACCTTGATGAGTGACTTGAGATTGAATTTCCTGATTTGTTGGTGAAGTACTAGTAGATTGTTCATCTTGATCAATGGTAGTTGATGAAGGTGAACCAACTGGATCAACAGCTCTTGAAGCAACAATAGCTACCGGATCTGGGGAAACAGTTCATGGTGGAAGATTATAGTACTCATTAAACAATGGTTACAACAGGATCTCATAGTCTTTCTTGGATGGTGAAACATATGGTGTTGGAGAAACTGAGATTTGTATGAGTCCTGAACTGATGTATCCAGGAGTCATCAAAGAAGGCGCGGGTCCTGAACTAATTTGCACAGGAGCCATGACTTGACCATTTCAAGAACTGAACTGATCTGCTGTAGTGCGGATGTTAGTGGTGAAAGTTTTAATGAATGATTCTTGACATGGAGGAGATACTGGTTTAGGAGATGAGAGATCGATGACTGAAGTATCAGTAAAGGAACAGATGAAGAAGCTTGTTGGATAGGAACAGTGACCATGGATTCAACTTCGGTTTCCATAGTAGTTTTTCCTGGTTCATCTTTTACTTATATATTTCTGCAGGATCAGCATTATCATCTTTGTCAAAATGTTCACTGTCCACATCTGCTTCCCACTCAAGAATTAGCTTTTCCCCATCAGGAACCCCTGGCTTGGATCTAGTTCCTTCACTTGAGGCTCTAGAACGACTGTGGACTCATCAGGAACCCCTAGTATGTTACCAGTTCCTTCATTTGAGCCTTCAGTTCCAGGCTGTCTCTTGTTCATTTTCTTGCTTTCCTTAAGAGCTTTCATTATGTCAGCAACCTCTTGTTTAGCAGGAGTAAGAGTTTGAATCCCATTGAGCTTCTTAGACGAATCAGAAGACCTCTTCTTTGACACAATAAAGGAATCTCTAAAAGCAATACCAGACTGTCTTCAAAGCAACCTCCAAATCCGCATTCACAGAATTTGACCAATCCGAGCAAAGGATTGTAGATTGAGGCCTTCGTACTAATAAACCCGTGTTGATCGTGATATCCTATGATTCAGATCTCCATAACCAAGAATTAGAGCAAATTGATCATTTCCAAAATGAACAGTACCCAAAAATTTCTCCACAAAATTACACAACAGCTTGAGATTGCCCGTCATGTGCATTGGTTGCATCCAAGTCAACAATGAAATAGGAGATGAAGTTATACAATCTGCAAGAGAATTAGAGGACGATGAAACATTTGACAAATTAATCTAAGGAATTGATATCCTTCAAGACATTAGTAATCTCTAGAGACAATGTCTATGTGGGACTAATAACTTGTTGATACATAATCCTCTTCCCTGATATTTTAAGGCATCCATGTCCTTTTTTGGCTCCTATGGGCTTTGTTCCATTTATATCCTGGGTGGACATTTCCCTTAGTTATCCACCATTTCCATTCCTGATATTAATTAGGGATGTTGGGTGGTAGTGAGTGTTGACTGAGTGTGGGGGGATTTCTCATACAACTCCTTATAGTCACTCTGGATTACTTAAATAGTGGCATATGTTGCTACTGTTTTTCTTATGGGTGTTGCAACAGATTTGTTCACTTTTCTCTTGGGTTTACTAGCACTAATAGGCACTACCTTAGGCTTCTTAGTTCTAGCGTTCACGTCATTCAAGTATCTAGAAACACAAGCATCATGATTAGAATTAAACACACATTTTCCACATTCAACACAAACAGTATTCACATTCAAAGTTCTGGATTTTGAACTGTCATTACACGCATTACAGACGTTGTTTTTCCTAGAAATACTTAAAATCCTATGGTGTTCTTCTACTTCCTTGTGGTTAAACTTCACTTGACTATTTTTGGCACAACCTTATCTTTAACTAGGATAACTCTTAAGCTATAGTCAGCTAATCACAAGTATAGTGATATATACATCCTGGTAGATTTAGACATACCGATGATTAGATTTCCTTGAAGCATGAGGCAACTGTGGTGTTTAGGTTTGTGTTGTGGTGGGAGGCAATTCTATAACATTCCTGTTTAAAGCCATTCCGAATGTATTTTTCCGCTTGTTTTTCTATTCTGAGGCAAATTCTGTTGAGTGACTTTGTTTTAAACAAACCAACTGACACATTAGTTTTTATTAAACCAACGTTTCATTTGAAAACTTCTCATTTTATGAGAATTTGAAAAGGAGAGTCGTTTTCCTAAAACAGATGGTTTTAGGAATTTCTTTGAGCATTTGGGTTGTCGAACAACAGATGGTCCCTATCAAACTGAGTTTCCACAACTTTTTCTGGGAGAATTGAGTTGAGCAGTATTAACGAGGACTTGTGGCAGGGAACCTTTGCCATTTCCTCAATGATTTCTTTAAACAATCACGGATGGCTATGTCTTGTCTTGTTCTTGCATATGAGCTTCAAATCTTTGGTATTGTCAGGATATTGTTCACGTTCTTTTCGAAATCTACATTTGACCGTTTTCTTTGCAGAACTGAGTTTGTTTTTGCATTGTTCTTCACATTGTTTTAAAGCAATTTCAAGAGAAATCGAGTGGTTTTCAAGTTAGTCAAAACTCTTAAAAGCTATATGAACTTTCATTGTTAACAGATTCAGTTGTTTCGAAGCTTTTGTGCAAGACATTCACATAGGTCATGGTTTAGTGGGTGTTGTTAGTGAGGGGACTTTGACTTTATCGAGAAGATACATTCAATTGTAAATCAGCATAAGAATTTAAAATCAGACAGAGAATGCAAAATGAACATGTAACATCTATTAGACACCACTCTTCGAGAAATAGATAATATAATGTTTGAAAAATCACCTATTCAGATTCAATTCGTCAACCTCTTTTTCAAGGGATTTAACGTACTCATAATCTTCATGCATTTCCGTTTTAAGTTCATGTTCAAAACGAAAACTATCATTTTGTGATTTTATGGAAAGAGGAATTAATAAGGTTTTTATCAAAACTTCCATATCTTGAGCAGTTGGCACCCGAAAATAACTACTAGTATGATTAGACCAAGCTTGTTCACAAATCGTTCTAAAATGATTGATGTGTTAAATGTCCATGTCAGTTAAAACTTGTCTTACTTTTTACTAGATGGAATTTTCGAACGGGTAGAAAGGCAAACATTTTAGCAATGTTTGGTTTTGTTCTACACAAAACGGTTATTCTCCCACATATGTCTTCCTAACTTCATGCGCGTTCCCAACTGATAAAGATATCCAAGTGAGGGTGCTTTAAAAAATTACATAAAGACTATTATGTCTTGTGGTATCAATATGGTAAAACATAATCATTATCATTATGATCTACTCCTCATTTGCAAGAGTCATGGTCTCTTACCCTAGCAGGGGCAAATCAGTTTGCATGATCAGAATAATCAAATGGGATCTCATGACAATACATGGCTTTTTAGATTGAGCTTTCTTTAGGAGTACCTTGGATTGGCGAAGTATTGGTCTACCATTATAGGTCAGCATTTGGGTGCTAACATATGAATGGCTAATTGTCTGATTACGAGTATAAACCATTTCTACAAAAACTTTAGTTTGTTTGTCCATAGCAATCATCTTGGACAATACTTTTTCTTCCTTAACCTTTAAATCTAAAATGACCTTAGTTTTCTCTTTTAGACGACCTTCCAGTTGTGACTTTGTTAAAAGACTTTTTTTGACTAACTCATCGTGTTTCTGATTGAGAACTAAAATTTCATAGGCTTTTGTTTTTAAACCTTCTTTAATTTCAATGTCTTTTAGAGCTAATAGTCCTAGAGTTTCATTTAACTTTGTTTGAAGAATGTCATAATCAATCGTCCGGTCATTAAAGGCTTTGTACTTCTCAAACTCATTCTGTTTGTTCGGAAGTGCAATCAGACAACTATCCCGACAACTAGTAGCCTCTCCCAGAGCTCTATTAGTCTCATCAAGGGTAGTTTTGCACTCCTCTTGTTCTGAGTCAATGATTGCGTTGTTTCTTAAGTGCTTTAAAATCGTATTATAGTTTTTCCTCCATTATCAAGAGTTAAATTTGCAATTAAATTAGCAAGCGCAACACGCTCATCAGCAACAATCTGCAGCATTTTGGTAAACCTGATTATCATTATTACATATATTTGATAATCAGAGTGACATCTATCATCCTTCTCCAAAAGCATATGTGGTCATTAATGGAATTCAGGTTGCACCGAATGTCGTCTTTCATTTGCAAACACATAATATTCATCAAGTTTTTGTACCAGTTCCAATGGCTGTTCAGTTGTACTCTGGAATCTTCTGGTAAGATAACCCCTGAATCTTTTGCATGAAACTGTAATGTGCTTCTAATTTCATGTGTTTCACCAATCTTTCATACCGTGTCCGCTAGCCAAATCAGCTGTGCAGCTTCATGGAACACCTTGTTCAGCTGTTTGCACATCAATCATCAATTCCTTATGATACGAGTAGTCTTTAACAAGCCTTTGGCTTCCTGCATTCCTTTGCATAGATGGCCAAAAATAGGAAAAAAAAAAAAAGTCCCTTGCAGTTAAAGCATAGTATCCTATTATGTTCACTACCTGAACTTCCTACTGTTTCCCTAGCCCAGCAACAGTCATTGACCTTTGATTTCCCAAACTAATAGGCCCCTGACTGATTGTCCGTTGTTATACCTGGTGTTGTATCTTCAGTCTTGTTTCCTGTATTTGAAGAAGTACGAGGTTATTGTTTGGTAGGTTTGTAGAGCCATTTGAAATAACCTTTGCAATGAGTGCCAAATTCTTTTGCATTGTCCTTATCCCTCTGAGCTTGTTCAGGATCAATGTCATCTCCAGATACTGACTCAGATTGAGTGTAACTGGGTTTGTCGATCTCTTGCCTTTGTGTCTGGTAGATGCACATGGGTCTTTGTGAAGAAATGATGTTGTAATTTGTTCACTAGTTTTGGTGCTTGATAGTAATTTAATCTAAGTATGGTTGAGCAGCTTCCGGCAAGAAGTGCTATGGATTTGCCAACTATTGTCTACGCTCAGGCACGGAATATCATTAACTTCATTTTGATACTACTATCAAGAAAGTCCAAAAAGTGTGTGAAATGAGATGGTGCTAATTCATTGATTGCTTTGACAACCGGTCACAAATCTTGCCCATTCTGGATTGAAGTTGTTGAAGAAATTTAAACATTCACTTGCATTAGTAGTAACTTTTATTGGCAAGTTGTTCCTTGTCAATTCATTCATCAGTTTGTAAAACCGTGAGTAATACGACTCCATTGATTCTCCATCTCGAGAAGTAAAGTTCCCAAATTCCCAGAACAGATTGGTCTTTACATCTTGTACGTTCAATGATTCACCCTGTTGTAGTCTTTCAATGACTATCCACATCTATGTACTTGTTTTTACCAAGCAACAACAGTGGAGATAGATACCATCTACAATACCAGCTAAAAGAGCAAGTAAAATTTGCTTCATTTTTCAGACAAAAAGTGTTTTCTTTGTTCTCTGGAGATCATGTCAAGTACTGTTTCAAATTGTTGTATGTTGTTGAAAATTGCAAGGATTACCTTCCGATTGCAACAACATCTTGAACTAGTACAGTAGATGGCACGTAGGGACCAGATAGTATGCTTTTCTCAGTCCCTCACCATTTGGTTTCGTGTCAATGTACCGTAGAAAACGTGATCTCCATTGTGAATATCTTCCTGGATCCAAGCATTAGTGGAACGATCTTTTGAACCAGCTGTCATTGATATGTTGTGCATTAGACTATCTGTTGAGGAGATGTATTGACTGGAGTAGACATGATGAATGAATGGTTATGAATTCTGAATGTGAAAGATTGTTGGAATCTTAAGTGGATATTAATGTGATAGAAGTTTGTGGTCTTGTATGGCAAGTTCACGTTCACGGGATTTTACACGTCTATGATTAAAACCGATAAATGAATTAACGGGATTTTACAAAATCAAATAGAAAACCGTGAATGAATAATCGATTGTGTTTAAGGTTTGTTTGTTGTGAATTGATTAATTGTCCTCGTAGTCCGAATTAAAGTCCAAAGTCCTTCAAGTTTGTTTGTCTTGATGTTATGTTTTGATTAGACAATGATTAATAGATTCCCAAATTCGGTCAAATACCACCTAATGCGCGGATCGACCTAAGCAAAACGCAATAAGGGTCTTCAATTAGGGTCTTCAATAAGGGTTTTCAATGGACAAAACGCAGTCTTCTTTAGACAAAACGCAGTGAAGAGCCTTAGGCAAAACGCAGTCAAATCTTGAGGCAAAACGCAGTCAAGAAATGAAATGGACAGAGTCTCCCCTAGGCAAAACGCAATAAGGGTCTTCAATTAGGCAAAACGCAGAGGCAAAACGCAACCTTTCATAAACCAAAACGCAGGAACCAAAACGCAATAGGCAAAACGCAGGACCAAAACGCAATAGGCAAAACGCAATACCCAAAACGCAGAGGCAAAACGCAATAACCAAAACGCAGAGCCAAAACGCAATAGGCAAAACGCAGGACCAAAACGCAATAGGCAAAACGCAATACCCAAAACGCAGAGGCAAAACGCAATAACCAAAACGCAAAGCCAAAACGCAATAGGCAAAACACAATCAAGAACACCCCTTCAGTTAGTCAAAACGCAGAAATAGAACTTATGTAAAGGCAAGAAAAAAAGAGAGAACCAATAAAGAAAATCGTCAAACTTATCTTGAAAGCTACGAATGATTTTAAAACCACCAAGTAATGATGCAAGGATAGATCTTAAGCCCGAAAGTACAAATCTTTAACACCTTTAACCACAAACAAAGATCAATCTTTGATTTTTTTTCTCGCTATTTTTTTTTGAACAAAATAAGCCACGAATTTGAGCTTATTTAACCACACGAATCCACATGCAGCTCTGATACCAATTGTAGGATCCCGATAACACTTTCACTTCATATACCACACGAATCTAGATCAAGAAAAGAGAGAGTGGGAAGATTTCTAGAGAGAGAAACAAGAGAGAGGTTAGAGAGAAAAGAGAAAAGAGAAAAATGAAATATTATAAATGAAATCCACTAACTTTTCCTAGGTGGAAAAGTTACTTATATACCCCGACACATTAAGTGACGTTCGGGTTTTTATAATATTAATATTTAATTAATTTGGAATTTGACTAGGACCCGGCTCGAGTTCTGCTTGGGATTAAACCCGAAACATAAAACAGTATTAGATTAACTATCGATGCCCAATTTTCCCGATACTTTCCTATTACAACGTTATAAACTAAATTGATTGACCGAGACTTAAATACAAATGAACCGAACTTCATTGTTCGAACTCATATTTTGAGGCTAACAATTTCCAATTAATTTTTTCCCAAGAAAACGAGAATTCACCGATCGAATATTATTTCATAATGTTTTTATATAAACCTATTAAAAATGTTTGTGATTTCTTGCGTAGGTCAATCGGGAAAGCTTTCGTCCCTTGTAAATGAAGGTGAAACTTAAGTTAAATGTTCGAGTTTTCCATACAAACAGCTAAAGTTTTTCAATAAAATGTTAAATAATTTATTAATTATTTTTATTAAATAAATTAAGATAATTAAATATAAATTTAATTATTTTTGTGTCGTACTCGTTATTCTTATTTTTAAAATTTTGCGAGGGTATTTCAGTCATTTTCTTCAATATGTATCGTTGTCTCGGGAAAATAAAAAGTTGTCCGATGTCGTTTTTCTCAAATTGCTTTAGAGTCCGAGTCGTGAAAACGTGATTTAGCGGGTCGTTTTTGATAAGTCAATTTAAGAATAACATATATCTTCTCGTCTTCAAGTTAAATAAGTTAAAAAGAAATTTGCACATGGGAGATATGTAATAATAAATATGATTTATTATTTAAATATGTTTCGAAAAATTACCGGTTACGCAGTAATCTTTTTTATGTGACAATAAAAGATCAAAAGTCAAAAAGTCAAGTCGGACCCGAAAAGTCAAAGGGTAGCATAGTCATTTAAAATTCAGAAATTTGCCGGTTGTTACATTAGGGGAGGATTGTTGGGAAGTACATATTTAAAAGTATGGTGAAGAACTTGGAGAATGTGTCTGGTAAATTCTTGATGTATCCAAGGTTTGTACAAGTCTTTTTGGATAAGCAACTGGAAGGGATGTCAAATCATAATAGGATTTATGTTACACCCTCTCACACTAAGAAGATTTTTGGAAACATGAGAAGGGTAGGGAAAGGTTTTTCTGGAAGAGTAACACCTTTATTTCCAACAATGGTGGTACAAAACCAACAAGAAATGGGTGAAGGTTCAGCAATTCCCACTGATCCCCATCACACACCCACTTTTATTCAATCATCTCCTCAATCTCAAAAGACTTAAAAACCTAGGAAGCCTAAGAAGGACACTCAGGTACCTCAGTCTAGTGTTCCTAGTGATAATGTTGCAGATGAGGCTGTCTATAAGGAGTTGGATGACAGTTTGGTGAGGGCTGCCACTACTGCTTCTAGCTTAGAAGCAGAGCAGGACAGTGGTAACATCATTAAGACCCGATCCAAGGCAACACCTAATGAAGCTGGTTCCCAAGGAACTACTTCAGGTGGTGGTCCCAGGCGCCAAGAAACCATAGGGGATACAATTGCTCAAACTCGGTTTGAGAATGTATCTAAACTTTCCAATGATCCACTGCTCGCAAAAGGTAACACACTTCGAAGTGGTGAGGGTAGTCTGAAACTTAATGAATTGATGGAACTATGTACCAATTTACAACAAAGGGTTCTTGATTTGGAGACTACAAAGACTACTCAAGCTACTGAGATTGCAAGTTTGAAAAGGAGGGTCAAGAAGCTTGAAAAGAAGGATAGATCAAGAACTCATAAGTTGAAAAGACTTTATGAAGTTGGTTTGAGTGTTAGGGTAGAATCCTCTAGAGATGAAGAAGATTTGGGTAAGGATGCATCCAAACAGAGGAGGAGGATTCATGATATTGATGCTGATGAGGACATTACCCTAGTTAATGATGATAATGAGATATTTGATGTGGATGCTTTAGCTGGTGAGGAAGTATTTGTTGCAGAGCAAAGTGGAAATGTTGTTGAGGAAGTAGTTGTTGTGATTGATACTGCCAGTACAATTCCAATTAGTGTTGCTACAATAACTGATATTGAAATTACTTTCTCTCAAGTACTTGCAGAGTTGAAGAGTGAAAAACCCAAGGCTGATAAGGTTGTGATAAAAGAGCAAGAGCAGGGTACAACTACAACAACACGTACAACAATAATACCTGTACCAAAACCTCTAGAGGACAAAGGCAAAGGGATTATGATAGAAGAGCCTGTGGTGGAACAAGTGAAGCCTATGAAGAGGCTTAAACAAATGAGGCTTGATGAAGAACTTGCTTTCAAGCTACAAGCTGAAGAAGAAGAAGAAGAAAGGCTTGCCAGATAAAAAGCTCAACAAATTGAAGAAGCCAACATAGCTTGGGATGATGTTCAGGCTAAAGTTGAAGTTGATTATCAGTTGGCTCAAAGACTGCAAGCTCAAGAGCAAGAAGAATTGACCGATAAAGAAAAGGTAAGATTATTTGTATAATTCTTAGAGCAAAAAAGAAAATATTTTGCAGCTAAGAGAGCAGAAAAGAAGAGGAACAGACCACCAACAAGAGCTCAACAAAGGAATATCATGTGTACTTATCTGAAAAACATAAAAGGATGGAAGCCCAAAAGTTTGAAGAATAAGTCCTTTGCAAATATTCAAGAATTGTTTGAAAAAGCAATGAAAAGGGTGAATACCTTTGTTGACTACAAGACTGAGTTGGTGGAAGAGAGTTCTAAGAAGGCAGAAACAAAGCTGGAAGAGAATTTAAAGAAAGCTGAAGCATAAGTGATGGAAGGTAGTTCTAAGAAAGCAGGAGAAGAGTTGGAACAAGAAAGTATTAAGAAGCAGAAGGTGGATGAGGATAAAGAAACAGCAGAGCTTCAAAGTCTAATAGAAGTCATTCCAGATGATGAAGAGGTAGCAATTGATGATGTACCCTTAGCTACTAAGCCTCCAACTATTGTTGCCTAGAAGATCCACAAAGAAGGAAAGAAAAGCTATTATCAAATAATAAGAGCTGATGGAAAGTTACAAATGTACAAAGTCTTTAGTCAAATGCTTAAAAGTTTTAGCAGGAGAGACTTTGAAGATTTATACAAGCTGGTAAAAGCTAAATATGGATCAACAAGACCAGTGGAAGACTTAGATTTGATTTTATATGGAGATTTGAAGACAATGTTTGAACCACATGTTGAGGATCAAGTATGGAAGAATCAAGATGATTACAATGTATTGGATTGGAAGTTATATGATTCCTGTGGAGTTCATTCATTAAGGATGCAACATGTATACATTCATACATTGGTAGAGAAGAGATATCCCCTTACACCATCTATAATTACAAAACAAGAAGCTTCAGGTAGATTATTTAAATAAAATGGCATATCAGTTTCTTAAACTTCTCACAAAATAGCTTAAGAATCAATGAAGTGTTTGGAATCATCCTCCTGGTGATTAATGAAGCTTTCAATGAAGAAACTTGAGATTTTGAAGAAGAATATCAAGTTTAGGGGATGATTGTTGGGATTAAAAGACTTCTTGATGATCTTAGAGTTACTACTGCTCAGGTTTATGTTACTGCTGCTAAGCTAAAGTTAGTGTTGTTCATTAACTTTAATGAAAAATATGCTAAGTAGTTAGTACTGCTAGTTTACAGTTACTACTGTTAGTATATATTAGTACTGCTAGTGTAAAGTTAGTTAAACACATCAGCAATTAACCTAGAGATAACTACGAGTCTTAATGCATAACTAACTACCCGAATGTAAGTAATTACCATTTTTAACTTTTTACACTAGCAGACATATACTATGCTACCAGTATTAAGTTACTAAGTTACCAGAACTAACCCTAAATTATACTACCAGAATTAATTCTAACTAATACTACCAGGATTACTTCTAACTATGATTACCAGGATTAATTCTAACTAAGATTACCAGAATTAATTCTAACTAAGATTACCAGAATTAATTCTAACTATGATTACCAGGATTAATTCTAACTAAGATTACCAGAATTAATTCTAACTAAGATTACCAGAATTAATTCTAACTAAGATTACCAGAATTAATTCTAACTAAGAACAGAACTACATAATACATTATAAAATTTACACTTTTTTTTATATTTTAAGGAGGGTGAGGGTTGAGGGTGTTTTTTTTTTTTTTGGCCTCCCCTTAAATGTAGCTTAATGGGTGATCAAAAACCAATGCTAACTACCAAATAATTAAACCGGGGTCCATCAAATGGTTTGGTCACAAGGTCAGCTACATTTAAGTCTGTGTGAATTTTCTCCACACTTATTAGCTTCTTCTCATAACAATCTCTGATGAAGTGGTGTCCGAATCTCAATGTTTTGGTCTTGAATTATAGACCGATTCTTCACAATGCAGATTGTGCTTTCATTATCAATGTGGGATTTTGGTATATCATGAAGTTGAAAACCATAGTCCAACAATTGAATTTTGAACCCACAACACTTGTCCACAGCAAAGTGCAGCAAAGCCACATATTCAGACTTCAGTTTGTTGACGTAGCTACATAGTTAGTTTCTGCATTGCCATGAGATAAGTCTTTGACCAAGAAATTGACAACCACCATGTTGTGGAATTCTGTCAAGATTGAACCACCAAGTCACTTAAAACAGAGAATGCTTCCAAATCAAGGGGTGAATCCCTAGGATACCATAATCCCAAGTTGGGTTTGCCCTTGAGATACTTGAAGATCCTCTTGACAGCATTGAGATGAGAAGTCTTTGGAGTTACCTGAAAACGTAAAACAAACACATACTGGCAATACATAATATCAGGTCTTAGAAGCATTAAGTACATGATAGAACTTTAACCTATCATAGAACTGACAGTGTACATCTACATCCAAAAGCTCCTCATCTTTTGTTAAACGGTCAACTTGTCTCCATGGAGTGAGTGCATCTTGACATACCAAGATCAACTTTCCTTGAGCATGTCACTACATACTTGTCCTGAGTCTGCATATGCCTACGTTGTTCTGCTTGACCCTTAACCTAAAAAGAATGTAAGTTTCACCCATGGGAGCCATTAGAAATCGCTTTGCATCAGCTTCAAAGTCAGCACACCAAGACTTGTTGGTAGATCCAAAAATGATATCATCTACATATACTTGAACCAACATGATATCCTTCTTGTTTCTTCTAATGAATAAAGTCTTGTCAATGGTTCCCCTCTTGTATCCATGCTTCTCTAGGAAGGTGGACAGAGTAGCATACCAAGCTCTAGGGGCTTGGGAATCCATACAAGGCTTTGACCCACCTTAATAAAACCTTGTAGGATGCTCAGGATCAACAAAACCAGGAGGTTGTGAGACATAGACTTCTTCATCAATAGTGCCATACAGAAAAGCACTCTTGACATCCATTTGATAGACTATGAACCCCATAAATGAGGCAAAGGCCAAAAACAACCTATAGCTTCGATTCTTAGCTACAGGTGCAAAAACCTCAACATAGTACCAATCCATCTTCTTGTCTTGACTTGAGCCACTAGCCGTGCTTGTTTCTTGACAACTACACCTCTCTTCCATCCTTCATGTTTCTGTAAACCCATTAGTACCTATCACCTATCACCAAGTGGGTAAATCAACCAAAACCCATACTTGTTGAAGCTTGAACTGTAACAGTTCTTCTTGCATAGCTTCAACCCAGCTTCCATCTTCAAGGGCTTCTGTCACTTTTCTTGGTTCAAACTGAGATAGAAAGCAAGCTCAAAGACAAGTTGTTGTTTGATCATTATGATTGCTTCTTTGGTGAGCTTTAATGTAGCTCACTATAGCATGAGCCCAGTGATTTCTTGAGAGAGCTTCTAGTCTGAAACAGGATGTATTGGGATCCCAAGGATTTGACTTAGAGGATGAACATTGTGAATCCTTAGAGTGGGGTTGGTTATGACATCTACCTCATCAGGGAGATTGTTGAAATCAGTAATAACCCCATCATCATCATAAGAAGCTTGTTCAAAGATACCTTCACTTGATTTATCATAAATCCTTATTTCAGGCATCTCATCTTCATTGTCATCAGAGAAGACCTCTTCTTCATTTTAGCACAAGGAGAGACAGCTTCCCAATTGCCCAGTATAAAACCTCTCAAAACAGTATTAAGGATAGAACACCAGTTAGTAACAGGATTAGTACTGGTAGGTACTGATGTAGGAACTGGTCCTAAGTGCTTCAAAGCAAGTGCATCAAGCTCTTTTCTAAAGATCATAATGTCATCAGCAGACTTGGAGATTGGAGTAGAAGATGGATTCTTTGAGGAGAGACTCTTCTTTGTAGCAGTTGGTTCAGAACCAGCTGCTGGTCTAGAAGTAGAGGAAACCACAAGGAGTTCTTCAGCCCCTTCAGTCTGCACATCAATGTCAATGACCTCTTTTGAACCTGCATGGTTAGCTTGATTTTGCAAAGATACAGGTATATAGTTCATAGAGTCTGTAAGATAGTCTAAGTCAAACATCCACCTATGTCCTAAGCCCTGCACATTTGGTTTTTCCTCTAGAAAGTTGACATGAAGATTTACTTCCACTCTCTTGGTGACTAAGTTATAAACCCTAAAGGCTTTACTGTTCTCAAAGAGTAACCAAAAAGAAAAACCCTCATCAGACTTTCCCACTCAAAACCTTTTCCCTAGTGGCTATAAGAGTATTAATAGAATGGTCACATGGCCCCAAATGTTCCTTAATGTATCAAGATAGGTTGTGGTCCAAACAAGAAGCTCATAAGGTGTTTTGTTCTGAGGCTGGTCACCCTTACCCTGAGAAGTAATAACAAGCAGTATTGACTGCTTCAAAGCCCAAAAAGGTGGTAGGTCAAGATGAGTCAGCGTAGCATAGTCCTAGCAGTCCTCTATAAGGTCTATTCATTCTCTCAGCAACCCCATTTTGCTGAGAGTTTCGTGCATTACTAAACTCCCTGTTTTATACCCTTTCCCACAGAACTCAAAGCATACCCCTGTCTTAAATTCAGTCCCATTATCTGATCTAATGATTTTTACTTTTTGATTTTTGGTTTATTCTATCTGTCTTATAAAAGTCCTTAAGGGATGCTACTAGTCTCATCAATCCTTTTAGCTAGAAAGAAAACCCAACCAAAACCTTGAACAAATCATCATAAACACTAGACAGTAAACTTGCATGGTTTTATACTGTACACAGAAGTAGGTCCAAAAAAATCCATATGCAAGGTATGTATGGGTATGTTACATATCTATCAACTTTGCCTTACATGAGGCCACTTGTGTTGCTTTCACCTTGCTGACAAGCAACACAATTGTGGGTCATTTTGAAACTCTTGGAAGGTAACCCTCTAACTAATAACTTTACAAGTTTATTTAAATTTTATGAAATTAAGGTGACCAACCTCCTGTGGCCACAAATAGCTTCATTAGATGATGCTTTTGCTAATAAACAATGTATGCTTTTGAAGAATCAACATATTTTCAATATCAAAAGTATACATGTTGTGTTGCCCAAGGAACTTTAAAGAAGAACCTGATTTCATCAGGCATCTTGTAAGTCAGAGGACACCACAATAACAATTTCTTTTTTCAGTAAAAAGCACATTAGCTTATTATCAAATATCTGAAATATGGAGAATAATTAAAATGTCCAAGTTCTTTCACAAAAGCCACATCATCAAAAACTAAATTTCCTAATCTAATATAACCTTTACCACTGATACTACTACTTCCCTTTTACGTCCTCCAAAAGTATCAGATCCCACTTTAGAGAGTTTCTTGGGATAATCTTCAAATGGCCCTGTTACCATCAAGTGCCCAGAAACATCCCACTATCAAAAATACCCTATGGCTCATATGCTTCAGATGATGATCCTGCACTACACAAAAAGAGATTAGTTTCTCTTTGGACCCATGCCTTCAACAGGCTTGGGTCTTCCTAGAGGCCCCTTGAAAACATAACATATGAATCAGGGGTGGTCCACTATTGGGTATTGGAGTGTGGTGTTGTTTTTTCCAAACACACCTCTAGGTCATAACAGCAGTACCCATTTTGCCTTAACATCATAATATTTGACTTTATGTTGTATTCCATGAAAAGGGTCTATTTACAGGGTGAACTTTTTTTTTGAAAAACATTTTCTTGGACTTCTAAGATATCACCCTTGAAGTCTGGTTTGATAATACTGTCTATTTACTCTAGCAGTATAAACATTTAGTTTGCCAGTATAACACTAGAACCCACCATACGTATTTTGGAGTGCCAGAATTAACATAACATTCTACAGAATAACAAGTTTGCTTGCCAGTATTAAATCTAGAATCACCAGACTTAAATTGAGTGCCAGACTTAAAATGCACATTTCCAGCATTAACATGTTTACTACCAGAACTAACATTTTGCTTGCCAGTATTAACATTTACCCTACCAGTTTTAATAGTTCTGCTAGCAGTACTAAAGTTGGGTCTAATGTTACTTAGTTGTACTGGTCTGGGAGTGAACTGATTTGCTTTATTCACCCTGTTAGTGTTAGTCCAGGCTTGGTTCAAGTTTTGCCCTTGCATCAAGCATGAATCACCTGATTGCTCGTAGAATCAGCTTCCCTTGCCATCTTTTTCTCATAATAGTCACAATCCTTAATCAAGTGACTAAGACTTCCACACACAAAACATGGTTTTCTTACAAAAGAATATCCTGCACCTAATTCCCTTTCCATTCTTTGATTCCAATTCCCCCCGACAATTACATGAATGAATTAGGTGAGAAAGTCACTTGAAGTCCTGAATTGGTTGCCTAGGAGGTTTTACATGCTGTGCACAACTAGGGTCAACTGTCCTTGTGTGGAGTAGGCACTCCAGAAATGAGTCTTTTGAGTGGGAATGGGGACATCATTGACTGAATGGCTTTACAGTTCCCTAGCTCCCCATCACTGTCATTGATTTACTTTTTGATTAATGAGTGGAAACTTTGCATCAGACACAGCTCCAGTTCCTCATTCTGTTATTAGATGGACATGATTGAGAAAACAATGAACTAGTGATTGGACACTGTAGACCTAGGAGTTTGAGGTTGAGTCCATATTTTGCCATACTCAACAGAGAATTCAACTATGTCGCTCCTGTTCCCCCAAGGGGTATAGTCACCCACAAGAGGTATGGGGGACACCTTTTATACTCTACTTGTTTAAATTGCTGTACAATGAGTATGTCATTGATATCCCTGATCAGTTTCCCTCTAATTCGGCAAAAATACCTCTATCCATATCTCCTCATAACTTAGGCACCTCATCATTAGATTTTATGCTATATCCTAACCCTAGCTTCACAGATGAGCTCATCCCACAATCAATAAGCTTTCAAAAGAATTTTAGAGGATGCAAACCAAGATCAACAATTTTTGTAAAGCATCTTTATCTTTGACCAGCTATCATTCCATTCTTCTATAACTTTTTCAACTGTTTTTCTCTTTTTTCAAAAATTTGATTAGCTTGAAAATGTAATTTTCATTAAGGAAAATTTGCTGTTTGATGGAGGCTCTTAAGCTGAGCTTCTACTTCTTAAGACCTATCCTTATTGGCCTTAAGGCAAAGCTTCCTTGTCACCAAATCAATGCAATTACATCATACTTATCTTTAAGAGCAGTAAATGAATCTATAACACAACTTAGAACAACATTGATTACCTCAATATTTCCCATGAAAGCCATTAGAGCATGATTGAGTTCCTCAACTGTAGTCTGTTCTACCCAAATTGATTTGACCTCATCTATGGTCCATCAAGCTTCCATTTCAGTTCTCACTGCTTGAATCTTGACCTCAACTTGCTTCCTCCTGCTTTCCATCTTTGTACCTTTAAACATGCCACTCCCTAGAAAAATGCCCAGTATTTGTGACAATTGAAAACACCACTTTTTCTCTTATCAAATGCCACACTGCATATTTCCATCCGACTCTGGCCTTTCTACCTGTCTTTTTGTAGAACTTCTTTATCTTGATGGCAGTCCCAAGCAAAGTTGCCATTTAAAATCCATACTCTTCCAAATCCAGATCATCAATTTGATCTAGGTCTTCATGTATCAAATCCACATCATCAGCATTTGTGGCTAGAAAGGAATGGATAACTTCATCAGCAAGACCAGGAGTAGCAGTTGGTGTTGCTTTGGAAGAGGAAGTGGTATAAGAACTATAACTTCCTGAGTTGTGACTTGGCTTATGCTTGCTTGATGAGCAAGCTTGTGAAAGAAAAGCCACATTATCAATGATGAGAGAGGAAGATGATGTCTTTTGAATTCTTGTTCAAAGACACTCGAGATTATTGAACAAATCATCTATTGACAGTGTGTCAATATTCTTCTACGTTCTCTATTGTCAGCAGCTAAAACTGTCCCACGCAGGAGGAAGGACCTCAAAAAATCTGTGATTTGCATCTTCATCCTGACACACTACACCAAGGGCATCCAACTGTGCTAGGATTATTGAAAACCTAAATACCCTTTCTCACAACTTCCTTAGAAGATATAGTAATCCTCAACCTGTTGTTTTAAAAAACAGCTTTTGCATTTTCTTCGAGTTCGCATTTCCACCAAATCTTGTCTTGTAAAGCTACTGCCCAGATCTCTTTGGCATCTTCATGCCATGAAAAACGTCTGAGATGATCTTTTGGAAACAGCCCTTATTCGTAATGTTCTAGCTTTCCCTTTCTATCTCATGCAGCAACCTGTTCTAGTCTGTGTGGAAGGAGGTATAACCCTATATAACACCATCCTTGCCTTTGGGACTCGCTTCTTTGAGTTTCCAATCTGAATCACTTTCCGACCTCATAATCCTATATCCTCAAATAAGAAGTTCCATCTCCATCTGCCCACAAGTATCATAATCATCTTTTTGAAGGACGGGCAGTTTAATGTTTATAAAGTGAATTTATGTGATTTATCTGAGGGGAGTTTTGCAGGAGCATCTCCTATGTGGATACTGGTTTCAGATCCGATGTCAAAGATTCGTCATCATGAAGAGAAAGTTCCTCAACATCATGAAGAGAGAAATTATCGGTTTGTCTGACATGACTTACTTGATTTGATGGAATTATCAGTTTTTTGATCTTTGTTCAATCATTGTGTAAAGTCCCTTTTGTGCGCCTGATACCACTTGTAGGTCCTTATCAACAGGATCTAAATGAGCCTTAAACGACTTATAGTTCTCTGAATAAATCCAAAGAAACTATGAGAGACAATAACCGTGAATACAAATATTGATGCGGAATATCAATATCTATACCAAGATGAACACAAGAACAATATGCTAAAAATACTATTACTATTACTATTTGATTGCAAATGCTCAATCAACCGATGTGTTTACAATACTATACTACGTTCCTTTTATAAGCTTAAGGAACCCTAAACGCGTTAAGAGATAATGCTTATCTCTTCCTAGGATATCTCTAAGAGTAACAATTACTATAATAAACAACCAGACCATAATCCATTCTGACCCAGCAGTATTAACTTTAATACTGCCAGACTTAAGTTAATGCTGGCAGACTTAACTTGCTCTACCAGACTTAACTTCTACTACTAACAGTACTAACTATTCTTATCAGTACTAACTATATCTAACAGACTTAACTTTAATACTAACAGTATTAAGTCCGTTTACAATATTTTCCTAACAGTAACTCCTATAGTATTTTCAAAGTTTTGGTGTACAACATTATGAGTGCAAGAGGTGCTCTATTAGAGTCCATATCCCTATGATAAGGAAATCCTGGTTTTGTCCTTGTATCATATTTCCCTAGCCTCCTCTAGAAAGTACTGATTCGCCAAATAGTATACCATGAAATCATGATAAAAAAAGATTCCGTAAGAGATATTCCTCCCCTGGGTCCGTATGATCCCCAACGAAGGCTTGCAATTGAAATTTATCCTGGTTTTGATGAGAATATTGAATGAAGGAGGAAACTGATAGATAAACTAAAATTAAAAATACTTATTTAATCTACGGGAAAACAAGCAAAGAAATGGGATCATAAAACCTACGGGAAACAAAATGTTAATATGGATAGAACTTAAACTACGGGAAGCATAATTAAATATTGGGTAAATTCCTAAAATTAAATCTAAATTAAATACGGGGAACAGAATAAGGTATCGGGAACCCTAAATACTAAAAATTAAGAAAATAAATGCTAAATTAAATTAAAAATCAAAATTAAATTCTAATTAACTTAACTTGAAAAATAAAGAAAACTAGAACTAAAACGGAGGTCGTTTGAATGTAAAACGAAAAGAAACGGTAAAAAACGTAACCGTAAAAAACGGGTCTAAAACTGAAATTTAAGAAAAATTAAGCCTACACTAAATTTTATATTTTTCCTAGACACTAAATGACAAAAGAAAATTTTATAAAAAAGAAAAATATTTTTTTATTAATTTTTGGATTTTTTATGAATTTTCTAAGATTAAAAACTAATTAAAACTAATTAAATATAAAAAGTCAGAAAATATAACTATAAAAAATCTGAAAAAAATCAAATTAAATAAAGAAAAAGTTAACAAATCTAAAAATATAAAAATGCCCAAAAGTTACTGTTTTAAATTAAAGTAATTAAACTAATTAGATTTAAACCTAAATTAATTATTTAATTAACTAAATGAGTAATGGCTGTTAAACTAAAGGACTAACAGTGTAATGGAATAGGGACTAACGAAGTAACAGGCTAACTAACCACAGGGATTAACAATGTTAACTAGAAAAAGAGAAAGTTACACAATTGGTCCCTAAAGTGGACCCCGATTAGCAAAGTGGGTCCAACTAGCTTATTATCAAAAAGCCAAAGAAGCAAACTTGTTCAGGGGCTTTAGGAGAGCATTTTTCCTAAAAGGAGTATAAGCTGATTCTCACTAAATAAGCCAGAAATGTGGCTTTTTGAAACTGCAGTGGCTAAATAAGCTTAACAGCTTATTTAGCTTTTCTTTTGGGATTTAAGCTGTAAAATAAGCTACAAAGCTAGGGAAACAGATACTAGGCTAAGGGAGTCCTAATGATAAGCTAAGGTCTCTAAAATAAGCCCTAAGTTAAGCTAAAATTTAAATAAGCTATACTAGCAGTTTCAAGAAAAACAGAAAAAGGTGAACTTTAAGCACTAAATAAGCTATATAAATAAGCTATCTAAGGGATTTAAGCTGCTAAACCTAATACACCTACCTATAAGCTAAAAGAAAAAGCACTAAAAATCCTAATGCATAGTGTCCCAAGATAAGGCTAGAAAAGAGGCTTAATTTGGAGCTACAGCACCAGGGGAGGTTTAAGAGTGAACAAAGGGGCTTTTGACTATGAAAGTAACTCATATGAGCTTTTTAGCCACAATAAACCACAAACAGATAACAAGGGGTGGTAAAAGAGCTTATTTTCAAAGCATAAGCTAATGAGTTTAAGAAAAAGCTGCTGATAAGTGGTGCTTAAAAGTGGGGGTTTTCAAAGATACACATGCATACACTTGGCTTATACTTGGTCAAAACAAAAGGGACAGAATAAGGGGTTGGTTTTTTTGGTTGGAAACAACACCAAAGAGCACAAACACAATGTGCTTAAGCTGCTTATGCAGCTTGAGCACTTAAGCTCATTTTTGCTTATTCAAATTTGACAGAAAATAGAAAGGGACATAAAAACTTAATTTTGTATTAAAACTTGCAATTAAAATGCCCTAATAAACCCTACACACTCAGCCAAATATGGCTGAGTGCACTTGACCCATGCATAACCTCCATATGACCCATTTTGGGTCAAAACCAAACACTCCCTTAATTTATAAAAAGGGTTTTTTTAACTGTTTTTTATGGGAAATTAAGCTGAAAAAGGATCACAAATGAATTATAACAACATTTAAAACACATTACTTAAACAAGTTAATTTAAGACGGATTTAATAACATGAAGATAGCTTAAATTTCGGACAATAGCAATTTTTCTCCAAAAACTCTTAACATTTTTTAAACTGAAATGATTACAACATTACTTAAAAAACAACTTAGTTATACTTAAATCATTAAAAGAAAGACTTGGAAATAAAAATAAGCTAAAAAAAAACATAAAATAAAATGGTGTGTGAGTCTCGGCTTGGTCTTCTTCTTTTTATAGGGACAGAGACAACTTTGGTCTTCTTGTTTGTTTTTGCTGTGTGTGTAAGGAAGTTTCCCAAGGCAATCCTAGCCCGCTATATGCTTCTCTATAACTCTCAGCCCTGGAAGGGGACTTCGGGGTTGAGTGTTTTCAATGTGGGAGGGGTAAATCGGCAGGGTAAAAGGTTGGAAGATGTGTAGGTGAGCTGTATAGTACTTGAAAGTGGTAAGGAGCTGAAACTGTGTGGTAAAGTGGCGTTTAGGGTTGGCGGGAAATGGGTTGAGGTACGGGTTTGGATACAGGGTTAAATGGAAGGTTATTGAGAAAGATGCAACTTTGCCCTATCTTCATCTCTTTTCATTTTTATTTGGCCGGGGTTTTTTAGTTATAAACAAGGTTTGTGTTTTAACAGCTTTAGTCCTTGTGGTTTATTAACAAAAAGAATTAAAAAGGTTTTGGTTAATTGCAATTTCAGTCCCTGCTGTTTATAACTTAAAAGAATAAAAGGGTTAGGGACAATTACATTTTCAGCCCTTGTGTTTTATTAAACCAATTATTTTCTTTCATAAAATAACTTTCAAACTTTGGCATTTTTTTGCCCTTTTCTTTATTTTTTATCATTTTTAATTATAAAAACAAGTGTTAAAATTTTAAACATTTATTGGTGTCCTTTAGTTTTTTAATAAAAAAGGATTTTGGGCTTTTGTTGGGCTTGGGTTTGTATTGGGCCCACTGGGTTGGGGTATTGTGCCCAATAAGGTACAGTTTGGTATTGGGCTTTTTTCAAAAGACCCATAAGGTTATGGAAGTGGGTTTTGTGAATACAGATGGCTGAGATTGCTGTAAACTGGGACTAGGATTGGCCTTCAAAGTCTTCATATGACTCGTCAATCTCATCCACAAATGGGGCTTTGTAATTGATTGAGGGCCCATTTGGTCTTCACAGTCTTCATAAATATACTATTGGGCTTTCCCGGCCCATCAGATGGGTTAAGATTGCATCTAATAGTATTCTTCAGTTCCGGCTCCGGTTTCACTGCTATTCTTCAGTATTTGACCGAACTTTGAACATTTTTGGACTTTGGCCTTGATTTTGCACAGTCTTTTCCATTCCATGCTCAGTTTTGTCATTTTGGCTTGGTTTTCTGTCTTTTTGATGATATCCACTTCCTGCACAATACAAATGCAAAACAAACATATATTTGGCAGTTTTTGTCTGTTTTTGGTCATTTAAGCTCGTTTTTAGAGGTAAAAGATATGTGTAATTAAGCACTTATCAAATCCCCCAAACTAAGGTATTGCGTGTCCCTCAACGCAATGTTATGGAAGTAAACACGTAAGCCCCGTTTTGTCACCATTTTCTGAATTTACACTAACTACAACTTAAATATTTTTTGGATTTTCTCATTTTTTAAACACGATTTAGACTTTCTTATTTATTAATTACTGGGATCATAGAATGAGAAGCGTTCCGTAAGGAGTGATCTACGGATGTCCTTACGGATAATTTCAACAATTTCACATCAACAATTCATCATCAAACATCGTCCACGAGTTTTTTTCACAAGTTTTCCAAGCTAAGTCAATTAAACAAGATCATTGTCGATAATAGAGTTTACATGTAAAGCCCTCATACTTATGACTTGTAAATTTTTCAACTCCCAATATGGATATACGATTGAATGCGTGTTACTCATATTTATTTAACCATAGACCAACTTATATCATAGTCATAATCAAAATGAATCATGACTCAAAGGCAACAACTTAATAAGACTTTGTAACTTGATTTCGAGATTTAAACTTTAGAACTTTTTAGCAACATTTTTAACATTATAATCATAAGTTCTAAGCTAGAATGCCTTTGCTTAGTTAGAACCCCTACCTGCGAGGTTAACGACAGGATATAACAACCAACGACCGTGTTCTTAGTTTGAAAACCCACCCCGTAGCTAGCGTATAGGGAAATCACGACAACACCTTATTCCTAATATGTGCTAAGGAGTGGTGTCTTTAGTTTGAACCCTCACCTAGACCTTTCTCAAGTGAATATCCCGACACAAAAACGAGACGCAAGCTAAGCCAAATCCCAAGAATAAAGACTCTTAGTTTGAACACCCCCCCTTCTGTTGCTGAGTCCCGAGTGGGATAATCACTACACATCTTTTACTTGCTCCATAATATCAACTGCATGCTTCATATTGGCAAAATTTCAATATTCATGCATTTTTGCATTCACATTTCATTCATGCTTCTTTGGCATTTATCTTTTAAATCACTACAAAATCTCGCTTTGAAAACTCAAGTTACAAATTTGAAGCTTTTTCTGAAAACATCGATTGACTTAGTTGAATTAAATTGAGTACGTATGATTGTTATTAGAAATTTCTGGAGAGAATAACCACAAGTTACTTGTATAAGTTTTTCTAGAAGGACACTTGCTTAGCACATTAAATTATATTTAACTCTATCATTTTTCGCTCTTCACACATTTAATTAAAATTTAAAGCAAAATAGAATTCGTGAAAAGCCATGACTAAAGGAACTAGCTAGGGCTCAACACGCCCCGATCATCAAAAATATCTATTCAACCCAAAAGAAAGAAAAAACTGCGACAAAACACTTATTATATTTTTGAAAATTTTTCAATTTTTTCATTTTTTTGGTATTTTGGTGGTAAAAACGTGTTTACGTGTAACAAGGCTGCAGGCAACAATCAAATCGAAGATACGCCCCCCAAACTAGAAACTAAACATCGTCCTCGATGTTTTTGACGGGTTACTACATTATTCCTAAGGCCATTTTATGAGGTATGCCAAAAGATAAACGTTTAGTCGATAAGATTAGGATATCGGATTCTTCCCAATTTGAAGCTGAGGATGTGAAACTCTTGATTGAATGGACAAAACCTGAGAGTCTTCACAATCCCGGCGCAATCCTGGACATAAAAACAACAACAAAGAAACACAGGTAAAGGAACATACAAGCTATCTAACACAACAACAATACTTAGTTACACTACGTATAAGCAAGGGGTGCCTCCCACGAAGCGCTTGTTTAGGGACTCGTATGCTGACCCATCACAAGGATTTATGGAACCTTGAGGAAACAGTGGATATTAAAATCATTATCGGACTTTCATTTCAAGTGACTATATCGATAAGTATTTGAATTTCATGAAAAGTCCACTCTTTTTGAGAATACATCCTTCTTAAGAATAATGATGCTATTGAAATTGCCCGGGATCAAAATGGTGTCTCTCATCCCCACAGGAACAACCATAAAAAACTAGGCAGATGCAAACAACTGAGAGAAGAGAAGCGGAAAAACCCGGTATAAGCAAGAAATGGAGAAAGATCCATAAAACATAAGCGAAAAATTCACTAGTGGGTATGAAATCTTGCTCCATGAAGGGATGGGTGGGTAAAAACATTATGCCATCTACGGGGATGTCTTCCACCACATCAATGGTTGAATTTCCCGAATTGGGATAATCAACATAAAACGATTCGAACTCGGGAAGGGAAATAGAAGTATCGTCATCTACGGAGTCGACATCATCACTCTCAATACCTGGTGGTATTGATCCGTCATCAGCAAGAAACAAGTCAATCTCCTCCATAAGAGAATCATTATCCGTAAACGGGGATATGATCTGGGAGGGAGAGTCTCGATAGCATTAGAATTGGCTTGAAGCAGCTTCCGGAGGTCCATGAGAACTAGTTATCGTAGAGATCAAACTTTCCAAAAACAGAATTCACCTACCGTGACAAATTCAACTTCCCTCATCTCTGGTGAATGTGATTTAGGAAGGATGAGTTCACCGGCGAACTCATTGGAAAGAGAATCGATCTTAGGAGAAGAATCAATCGAAATGTCTCGATTTAGCACGGATTCTACAAGATCAGATTCAGCATCAAAAGAATCAATTCCCGGTGGAATTGAATGGATGCCTTCCAGCACCTCATCATAAATTCGATCTACCTTAGTCAAAAGCAATTTCTCAATCAAGATCAACAGAGAGGATTAGAGAAAATGATAAAAATTCCTCTTTTGGAATGTCCCCCTTCTCGAACAATGACTCGTCACTTAAGTGTAAAATCTTCATCGATATCGAAGATATGGTTTAGAAAGTAAAATCATGTTCTTTTGAAGAATCATCATATGGATAGGCAAATCACACTCATCGTCGCGGAAAATTCCCTCGAACTCAATAGGGGTTAGGGACATAGGATCTCTCTACACTAGACTTTATGAATTCTTCCGCTTCCGTTGCCGAAAATAGTGTCAAGATGCTCGTCCCCCAAACTTAGAGAGTTAACGTGGTTCTTTGGATTTGGTGATTCGGGTTGATTGCAATAGTATGATGTCACCTCTTCATCATCATCATCACAGTAACAGAGGCGATTCCAAGCCGGAGTATTGATGTACACATATAGCTCGTCACTTATGATTTTTACACTTGAACAAGTTTGCTAAGCAATTCTTGCACTTCCTGGCGGATTGAGCGTGCCTTAACTTCAACAAATTTGTCCCAAGCTTGCATAAACTTAGGCTTTTTCCCAAACAGATACGATTAAACTTTTTGAGAAAGCTTTCTATCGATTCCATTAGTCCTCTTGGGCTTGCAATAGCTTTCCATGCTCAATGGTTGAGGAGGTTGATGATTGACTAATTGCGGGGTTGAAATGGTCAAAAACCGAAAGAATGAGAGTTTTGACTCAATCGTTGACATTCCATATACCGTAATAGGACTCCCTCCAATTTTCACAGCAAAGAATATTGCTGTTGAAGATTATGCCAATCATGCGGGGAATATGAAAATCAAGGCTGCAATCTGGCTCTGGATAGTATACAACTTTGCTGTTTGATGTGGTACAGCAGTGACACAATATTGAGTATCGTTCCAGTTCCAGCAAAATTCACACAAGATTGGCTCAAGATGTGTTGGGGTGGTGAGAAGAAACAGGAGATGATCAAAAGAGTACGGGAGTTGGAAAAATCGATTTGAATTTCCATTTCCCATAAAGTACACTAAGACAAACATCCATCAATGAGACGACAAACCGCACTGTTGGCAACGTGCACGAATAACAATAGAGTTATCCCGTCGGATTGTCCACGACCCTACACACATTCAAAACAGATATATAGACTATCCACAGATAAACAAATAGAGGGACAAGAAAGAATTAAACGGTTAATAGGAAAAAAGAAGATTAATTTGTTTTTCGGATTTATTAACAACAAAAATCACAATTGGACAAAATCTAAGAGATTAAAGTTTTTATGTTTATTATTATTGTTTGGGGGGGTGGGGTGGTTACGAGATAACTTAAGCCAAATAATCGATTTACTTCACGGTAAGCTCTCAACAATGAAAAACGCACAGGTTGAGCGAGGATGTAGAATAGCGCGAAGCTTATTTCTCCTTCGGGTCTAGTTCGTAGGAACCAACCCTCCTGTAAACCACTTTTAATAGTTTTATAATCATAATGAGGGTAGAGGCCCGTAAATCCGTAAGTGACACAGAAGGCTGTTATTAAAAATTCCTTTTTATTTCGATTTGGAACTCATATTTCACCGGAACTTATTGTTGATAAATACCTCAGGGAGAATATTATATTTTGGTATTTTACCTCATTAAGATTGAATTTTATTTATTTTTATGGACAATTTTTTATATTTTTGAATTTTTTTGTTTTTTTTTTTTCTATTTTTTTTTTTGTTGTTTTTTTTTATATGACATAATAATAATAAATGACAAGTTCAGATCAAAGTGTCGTAAAAAATTCGTGAGCAAAACCACCCGCAGCGGCGCCAAAAAATCTGATTCGCCAAATATATACATAGAGAATCAATGACAAAAAAAAGATTCCGGAACAGAGATATACCCTCCCAGGTGTCGTATTCCAACAGGCTGCAATTGAAATTACCTTGTTTTGATGAGAATTTGAATGATGGAGAAACTGATAATTATAACTAAAATTAAATAAAACTTTAATTTAATCTACGGAAAACAAGCAAAGGAATGGGATCTTAAAAACTACGTGAAACAAAATTGTTAATATTGGATAGAACTTAAATAACGGGAAGCATAATAAATTATTGGGAAATCCTAAAATTAAATCTAAATTAAATATGGGGAACAGAATAGGAATCGGGAACCCTAAATACAAAAATAAGAAATAAGCTAAATTAAATTAAAAATCAAAATTAAATTCTAATTAACTTAACTTGAAAAATAAAGAAAACTAGAACAAAAACGGAGGTCGTTTGAATGTAAAACGAAAAGAAACGGTAAAACGTACTCCGGTAAAAACGGGTCCTAAAACTAAATTTAAGAAAATTAAGCTTACAGGTCTACATTTTATATTTTTCCTAGACACTATATGACAAAAAAAATTTTATAAAAAAAGAAAAATATTTTTATTAATTATTGGATTTATAAATGATTTTCTAAGATTAAAAACTAAATAAAACTAAATTAAATATAAAAAAGTCCCAGAAAATATAAATATAAAAAATACTGAAAAAATCAAAATAAATAAAGAAAAAGTTAACAAATCTAAAAAAATAAAAATGCCCCCCCCAAAAAAAATTTTACTGATTTAAATTAAAGTAATTAAACTAATTAGATTTAAACCTAAATTTAATTATTTAATTAACTAAAATGAACAGCTGTTAGAACCAAATGACTAACAGTGTAATTGGAATAGACAAAACGGGTAACCAGCAACTAACCACAGGATAATCAATTTAAACTAGAAAAAAGAAAGGTACACAATTGGTCCCAAAGTGACCCCGATTTCAAGAAGGGTCCCAACTAGCTTAGTATCAACAAGCCAAAGAAGCAACTTGTTCAGGGGCTATAGGAGAGCAATTTTCCTAAAAGAGTATAAAGCGATTCTTCACTAAAATAAGCCAGAAATGTGGCTTTTTTTGAAGACTGCAGTGGCAAATAAGCTTAACAGCTTATTTAGCTTTTCTTTTGGGATTTAAGCTGTAAAATAAGCTACAAAGCTAGGGAAACAGATACTAGGCTAAGGGAGTCCTAATGATAAGCTAAGGTCTCTAAAATAAGCCCTAAGTTAAGCTAAAATTTAAATAAGCTATACTAGCAGTTTCAAGAAAAACAGAAAAAGGTGAACTTTAAGCACTAAATAAGCTATATAAATAAGCTATCTAAGGGATTTAAGCTGCTAAACCTAATACACCTACCTATAAGCTAAAAGAAAAAGCACTAAAATCCTAATGCTTAGTGTCTAGATAAGCTAGAAAAGAGGGCTTAATTTTGGTGCTCAGCACCAGGGGAGGTTTAAGCAGTGAACAAAGGGGCTTTTGAGCTTATTGAAATAAGCTCATATGAGCTTTTTAGCCACAATAAACCACAAACAGATAACAAGGGGTGGTAAAAGAGCTTATTTTCAAAGCATAAGCTAATGAGGTTAAGAAAAAGCTGCTGATAAGTGGTGCTTAAAAGTGGGGGTTTTCAAAGATACACATGCATACACTTGGCTATACTTGTTCCAAAACAACAGGACAGATAAGGGGTAGTTTTTTGGTTGGAAACAACACCCACGAGAACAAACACAATGTGCTTAAGCTGCTTATGCAGCTTGAGCACTTAAGCTCATTTTTGCTTATTCAAATTTGACAGAAAATAGAAAGGGACATAAAAACTTAATTTTGTATTAAAACTTGCAATTAAAATGCCCTAATAAACCCTACACACTCAGCCAAATATGGCTGAGTGCACTTGACCCATGCATAACCTCCATATGACCCATTTTGGGTCAAAACCAAACACTCCCTTAATTTATAAAAAGGGTTTTTTAACTGTTTTTTATGGGAAATTAAAGCTATAAAAGGATCACAAAATGAATTTAAACAACCATAACAACATTCTTAAACAATTTAATAAACAGGATTTAATAACTTGAATGATAGCTTAAATTTCGACAATAGCAATTTTTCTCAAAAAACTCTTAACTTTTATTAAACTGAAATGATTACAACATGAGCTTAAAAAACAACTTAGTTATACTTAAATCATTAAAAGAAAGACTTGGAAATAAAAATAAGCTAAAAAAAAACATAAAATAAAATGGTGTGTGAGTCTCGGCTTGGTCTTCTTCTTTTTATAGGGACAGAGACAACTTTGGTCTTCTTGTTTGTGTTTGCTGTGTGTGTAGGAAGGTTCCCAAGGCAATCCTAGCCCTCTATTTGCTTCTCTTTAATCTCAGCCATGGATGGGGACTTCGGGGTTGAGTGTTTTCCAAGTGGGAGGGGTAAATAGGGCAGGGTAAGGTGGGAAGAGGTGTAGGTGAGCTGTAGAGGGTACTTGGGATAGTGGGAAGGAGCTGAAACTGTGGGAAAGGGCGGTTTAGGGTTGGCGGGAAAGTGGGTTGAGGTACGGGTTGGTTACAGGGTTTAAATGGAAGGTTTGAGAAAGATGCAACTTTGGCCCCTCTTCTTTCTTCTCTTTTCATTTTATTTTGGCCGGGTTTTTTAGTTATAACAAGGTTTGGGTTTTAACAGCTTTAGTCCTTGTGGTTTATTAACAAAAAGAATTAAAAAGGTTTTGGTTAATTGCAATTTCAGTCCCTGCTGTTTATAACTTTAAAAAAATAAAAGGGATAGTGACAATACATTTTACCAGCCTTGTGTTTTATTAAACTCAATTATTTCTTTCATAAAAATGAACTTTCAAACTTTTCATGTTTTTAGCCCTTTTTTCTTATTTTTTTCATTTTTAATTATAAAACAAGGTTTTTAAAATTTACATTTTTGGTCCTTGAGTTTTATAAAAAGAGTATTGTGGCTTTTGTTGGGCTTGTTTCGTATTGGTCCCACTGGGTTTGGGTATGGGCCCAATAAGGTACAGGTTTTGGTTTATATGGGCTTTTTTTCAAGCCCAATAAGTTATGAAATTGGGTTTTGTGTATACAATGGCTGAGATTGGCTGTATACTGGGCTAGATTGGGGCATCAAAGTCTTCATAGTCTATGTCAAACGCACACAAATGCTGTGTAATTGATAGATGGCCCATTTGGTCTTCACAGTCTTCATAAATATACTATTGGGCTTTCCCGGCCCATCAGATTGGTTAAAGGATTGTATCCAATAGTGTATTTATTCATTCCGTCTAACCCGTTTGACTGCTGATTCTTCAGTATTGACCTCTGACTTTGAACATTTGGACTTGGCCTTGAATTTGCAAAGTCTTTTCATTTCCATGCTCATATATTATGTCCATTTTGGCTTGGTTTTTCCTGTCCTTTTTGATGATATCACTTCCTGCAAATACATAATGCAAAACAAACATAATTTTGGCAGTTTTTTGTCTGTTTTTGTCATTTAAGCTCGTTTTAGAGTTAAAAGAAATGTTAAATAAGCACTTATCATACGCATGAACCATTATCTTAGAACCAACGATTCTTTATGACTATTCCTAGATAGTTAGGGCAATTCACCTGATGAGGTTTTAGCAGCATCAAAATCCTAACTTTAGCAAATAATGATAGTGACAGTTTTTGACAAATCATTTTTCTCATCAACCTTGGGAAGCAACATAGTCTTGAAATTCTAATGTTCTTCAGACATAAACGCATTCGATTGTCTAACAACAAATGGTTTCTAGATGATTCTAAAAGTTTTTACTACTATTGAGCTTGGCAAAACTTAGTATCCATGCCAATTTTTCCTTTTATCTTTCTAAGTTCATTTTTTAAATGCACGCATTTTGCAAAAACCTTATCCTGAAGTTGGAGCTTTTAAATCAGCATTTTTCGACAAACTTTGATTAATTTGAAGAAATTAAAGATTCACTGTTGTCTTTTTATCTGAACTTTCGTCTTTTTTTTTAAGTGAATCAAAAAGATCTTTGGAAAGTCTGTTTCAAATGCCACATTTTCTTTAAATGTAGTTGCCTCATTGCTGCAAGTAATATTAGCCACACTGTGTTCTAAATTTCGATGTTAATCGTCTTCAATTACATCGATATCATTTTAACTTTGGCTTCATTACTTGCTCCTTCACACTTTTAATTTGTTTCTCAATCAACAAATTAGTGTGATATTAGCCAGTAGCTGAGCTTTGTCAAATCATTTACACAAAAAATTCACGAATTCAGGAAGGCCTGATTCATGCAGGTGTTACATATGAAAAAACTTTCTTCTTTTGTTGATTGAAATTTCAAGTGAAATACAATGATTTTCAAGTTGAAAAAAATCGTTTTGAAAGTTCATTATAAACTTCCTTACAAACCAAATCTTTCGTTTTGAGAAGCTCAGCATTAAGCAAAGCATCCTGGTCAATCTCTCTTCCCTTATGACACATATTTGTTGAAGTAGGAGTGGTATGCTATCAAAAGTATTTCCAACAGATGTGATTCATAAATGGGTTAATTGCTCCAGTATGCTGTTGGTACATTAGCAGGATATTATGTAGAGCAGTCAATTGTACCTCAGCAAATGGCTCATCGTCATTTACTGGTCCGATATCTGCATCCACAGCTTGTGTGGTGTAATTTCCCATGAACTACTACGTTGTATCAAGCTATTGTCGGGCTTTGTCCCACTGCTTTCTGTGACAACCACAACCCAGCATCAACTAGCTTCACAGCATATTAGACCATTTCTCTTTCCTTGCATTTGAGTTTCATTCCCTCCTGATTTGCTAAATGCATTGTTGTTTTCGCAGGCTCTATCAAACTTTGCTTTTTGATACAATCAATTGATCATCCATATGCTTGAACTTGATTGATCTGAATACATTATACTGCATCTGACACTTGAATTAATTTGATGATCATGAAGTATTATCATCATCAACTCAACTAGACTTCCATGCTCCTTTAGTGCATTAAGTTCATTTTTCTTTCAATGCGAATACACCATATGTATCCTAACAACTCTAATGAATGACCGCTTCAAAGTGTAACCAGGTTCTCGAGTAACTCACGTCTGTACGCACTAGTTCACAGCAGCTGAAGTCATCGAATTCTTGATGTCCAACCTGATTCCATAGACCGTTGCTTTACCCCCTTTTGAGCAAGAATTCCTTGAACGTGTTCTGAGTGCTTGAAGACAATTTTGGCAAGTAACACGCATGAAGATTCTACTCTTTCAAGTTGTAAGCCTTAACTGTCCAGATTATGAAACATCTTCAATTTGAAAGTTGCTGCTCTTTTACCAAAGAATGACGAAATGCTCTGGTTTATATGCATCAACACAGTAAGGCAATTAAGGGATAAGATCATAGAGATGTGTCTCGATTGTTCAACACCATGTCATGGCAGTTGGAGTGCCTTAGTTTTGCGAGCGCCGTTGCGTCAGTTTGAAAGCTCTCCTACTCTCTTTGAATTAGATTAGAAGATTCGCTGAAATTCGATGTGTGAAATTAAAAATTAAGATCTAAGTAGATAATGTGATTGAAGTTGTGGTTTAGAATACAATTATCGTTCACGAGATTTTACAAGTCTATGATTAAAACCGATAAAAGATTTAACGGGATTTTACAAAATCAATAGAAGACCGTGAATTGAATAATCGTATTGCTGTTTAAGATAGGTTTTTGTGTTTGATTAATGCAGGTTAAGTCCTGATTAGGTTTTGACGTTTGTTATTTGGCCCTAAAATTTTGAATTTTGACAAAAACAACAAAATTTTACCCTATTACTAAAATTTAAATTTGTGTGTAAAAATTAAGCTAAAAAAGCTATGAACAAATTAATTTTTTTTCTTAATTTTTCCCGCCAAAAATAATTTGAATTTTTTAACAAAATTTTTACCCTATTACCAAAATTTAAATTTGGTGTAAAAATGAGCTAAAAAGGCTATAGGAAAAATTAAATTTTTTTTTAAATCAAACCGCTGCGTATATGTTTCTATCAAACCGCCGCTTTGAAATCAACCAAACCGCCTCCTATAGAATTGAGCACACCTGCCTAAAACAGCCCACTCCGTCCCAAAATTCTTACTAGGCAAACCGCCGTGTTTTGAAGTAACGGTCGATGCCTCGTTTTTTGTTTAACGCTATCAACGTCATCGCTGGACAATAAAATAAACAACAAACTCGCCGTGAGCAACTCGCTGCCAATAAACTAACTCGCCGTGAGCAACTCGCTGTGACAACTCTCTGCTATAATCTACAACTCGCTGGTGTTTAGCAACTCGCCGGTACCTTATATACAAACTACGCCGACCTATTAATTATCAAGCCCACACGCCACAAACCTTTGTAACCGCCCGCGAACAAGCAACTCGCCATTGACTTTGGCAACTCGCCTTTGACATTTTTTCTAAAAATTCCGGTATCTAGTCCCCTACCTTATTTCAAACCCGCCGGTTAGAAAAAGATAATTTTAACCAACCTCCACGAAGAACACTTAGACTGCATAAGCCAAATCAAGCCATATTACTTTTAACCCGAATCAAGCTAAAATATCAAATACAAAGCAAACCATATAAGCCTACTCATTCCAATAACATACTAGACTTCGCGGATACATCAAGAAAGAAACAAAAACCTCCACAAGAACACAAACCTTAAAAAGGCTTATAAATCGAATTAGGAACAACAAATCACTATGGAAATAGCAACAATGAACCTGTTAAACATATATAACATGAAAAACACGATTAATGAACCAATAAACCCAAAACAAATTTGAGCCGTGGTCTTTTTCTTCACAAAATGAGCCACGTTTTTGAGCTTAATCAATCACATGAATCAATCATGAATCCACCTCATGGCTCTGATACCAATTGTAGGTTCCCGAAATTCACACAAACATGTATAGATCTAAAGAGATCTAGAGAGAGAAAGTTAGAGAGAGAATAATTGAGAGAGAAATAAGGAAAACACACTAAGAGTGTGTGTAAAATGAATAGATGCTTACCTTTTCCAAAGTTGGAAGAGGTATTTATAGTTCTTACAATACACCGGGTATTAGTACCCGGTTCAATACCGAAAGTCATACGTTTACCTATTACTCTACGAGCTATATTGAACAGGAAAATACATGGGGTGACCGAGTCTTTTTCTAATATCTAACAAAGGGTCTTCATCTTTATCTTTGTCTTTTTGGCTTCTCTTTAACGAATACACTTTATCATAAGTAGAGAAGAGATTCTTGTCGAGATCATAAGATTTTAGCAATCCTTCATAGCATTCTCTGTAAGCGTTGCAGCAGCCTTGATGTTCGTCGTTGTTACAACGCGTTTAATCAAATAAAACCCTCCGATATATTATATATATATTTATAAAATACATATACGTATACGCAAGCTAAGTATTATACAAATTATTCTTAGGAAAGAATAAAAAGTAATCAACACGAGTATCGTTTTCCTCGGTGAGAGGTGAATGGAAATCTACGTTCAAGTTGTAAATCGAGCTTGATTGTCATTTAAGTTTTTGGTTTTGGTTTTAAACTATTTTTATACTAAAAATTAAACTAATATTAATTCTAAGATTAAAAACTACAAGGTTAAACTAAAATTGATCTAAAAGATATAAATGACAAATATGCTGGCTAAGTGACGTGAAATTTTCTTAAGTTGCGGCTTAGGTTCTAACGAACTTAAAATCCTTAGAAAACAAGTTTTCAAGAATTTAAATGACTAGTAAAGTAAAACTGCTTTTTTTTAAAAACAAATGTCAAGGATTTAAATTGCATTAAAAAAGTACATGACGGTATGATAATTTGAATTTTATTTTTTAAACCTTTTTAAAACCGCATACTTAAATTCCAAATCACTAAATCCACTTAGCCAACACAAGTTAAAACTTCTCACTACGCATCATGATCAAATAAGCACGGCCAAAACATTTAAATTTAATAACAATATTTAATTGAAAAAAGGATAGAAAATAGGTCCAAATTGAAGAGCCGCAACATAACGATAACACCGATCTTCACAAACTTAATAAAACAATAAGTTGATCACTTTTAAGCTTCTTACTTCTCTATTTGCAAATAAAAGTGTCAACTTTATCTACTAATTACTTTCATAAAAATCTATAAAGATCAAAACTTTATCTTTTTATCAACCTTATAAACCCTTAAAGCTCCGGCAAGAAAGAGATGTAATAAGATGGAATAAGAAAATAAGACACAATGGGCAAAAGTTAGGACAAAATAAGCTAATATGAAGAAAAACCTTTTTAGAAAAAAATAAGCTATTTCTTTTTGAAATTAAATTTTGTAAATATAAACTCTAGATCTATTTAAATCTATATAAAGAAAACTAATTCTTAATTAAAATCTTGAATAAGCTAAAAAGCTAATCAAGGCTTTTTCAAAAGAAAGGATGGAGAATATAAGCTTATAAATAAGCCACTTTCTCAAATAAGCTACATAGTACCCTTCGCAAAATATGCTCTAGCTTAATAAGCTATAAGAAAATACTAGTAAAGTTTAGAACTTATGAACTAAATAACGCTAAAATAATAAGCTCTCGAAAGATAAAGGAAAAAAGTCTTCAAAACACCCCCCCTCCCCTCCCCACCCCCCCCACCCCCCCCATCCCCCCCCCCCCCCCCCCCACCCCCCCCCCCCCCCCCCCCCCCAACCCCCCCCCCCCCCCCCACCACCCCAACCCCCCCCCCCACCAACCCCCCCCCCCCCCCCCCCCCCCCCCTCCCCCCCCCCCCCCCCCCCCCCCACCCCCCCACCCCCCCCCCTCGCCTCTAAGACTTATGACTAAGTCGTGTAGATATCTCTTGGACACCTTTTTTAGCATTTCGATCTCGAGCTTATCAAATCATTAAGCACTTTTGAAAAAGAACCAAGAAAAGAAAAGAAAAGAAATGAGATTAACAAGATGCGATACGCAAAAGCTATTTTAGAATTCATATTCTAAAGACAAACTAAGATAATAAAAAGATGAAAACATTTCCAGATCTAAATCACTACCCGATAACTAAGGTGTATTAATCAGTGAACTTGGATCGGGTACTATTTCCTAATGATTTAGATCATATAGACACAAATAAGCTCGTAATTAAAAAAGCATCAAAATTTATGCTAGACAGAAAATAAGCTCTTAAAAATATAAAGCATTCTATTATTTTTATTATCTAATTCACCCATTTAGATCTAAGAAAAATAAGCTAGAATTAAAAAAGCAACAAACTTTATGCTAGAAAATAAGCTTAAAAATATAAGATCTGTTATTTTTAGATCTAATCCACCCGAAACCAAGCTAGAAAAATAAGCAATCGAAAATAAGATAAAATAAGCTCACTCAAAAAGCTCTAAATCAAAAATAATATAAAATAAGCTAGTCTAAATAAGCTATTAAAGAAGCTTATTAGAATATAAGCTTAAGAGATGGGATCCAAAAATAAGCTATAAGCATGAGCTTATTTGGAAATAAGCAAAAGAAGAGAAAGAGTGGAAGAATAAGCATAAAGAAAAGTAAAAAAAAGTAAATAAGCATTAATAAAAACCAACCTTAAAATCAACATCTTCATTCATGAAAAATAAGCCAATACAATAAGTTGAGAATAAGCTAAAAAGCTTTTACAATAATAAGCTAAAATAAGCTAAACTATTCTACTCCTAAAACTACACTACAACTACTATGTGAAAAAATAAGCTAAAAAAAACTCACTCCCACACTGCTGCTGCGTGATTGTATTTATAGCCCAAGTGGTGGGAGGGTAATTTCGTCATTTCAGGTGTACAGCCAATCACATCCCAAGAAACAAAGGGCATTTTCGTCATTTTGCATCACCGCCGACTTAATCATAGCTTAATCACCACGCCAATCATTAGCACGGATTCCTTGCACTCTGACCTCGTACTGGCACACGCCTACCTCGACTGACACACGCAGAATGACACGTGTTAGTCTATGATTTGCCAGCCGTCACCTGAGCATGCCACCTCGTACCTAGGACTGACATGTCAGCTGACATGCCAGTCACCTGCAACATATGATTAGCAATCATTAGAATGCCACGTGTCACCACCTGAGTGGTGCCACATGGCTTGACAGCTGTCACCGGAGCCACCGCCGGACCACCGGTCAACTGTGGTCAACGGCGGCAGTCAACGACGGTCAACGGAGTTATGTATACTAGTTTTGGCCTAGGTAAGGTTCATTATAACTAAAGGTTCCATCGCCAGACCACCGGTCAACGGTGGTCAACCGCTGGTCAACGATAGTGGCCAACCGGGTCATGGGCCGGGTCAGGTCTGGTCTTGGGCCGGGTCAGGTCGGGTCTAGGTCGGGTCTTGGGCCGCGTCAGGTCGGGTCATGGGCCGGGTCGGGTCTGGTAATGGGCCGGGTCGAGTCGTGAGGGGGATAAACCCCTCTGCAGGATCGAACTTGGGACCTGTTGGTTTGAGACCCTAAGTGACACAGCTTTGCCAACTATGCTATGCATAGTTTCATAAATATAAGGCACAGTTATTTATTTATACTAGTTTTGGCCTGGGTAAGGTTCATTATAACTAAAGGTTCAAACAGGGATGAAAAAGGTTCAAAATAAAAAGGTTCACATATGAAAGGCCGATACCGTTAGACTCGTAATTTCGTGCTCTTTCCAATGGTGTGATCGAGGAAAATTAATGACTTCGTTTGAACCTTGATAAACGTAAAAACGTCGTCGAAAGTCACCCGAAAATTACCGTTTTTGCTTTGTTTTCAATCCTTTGTACATGTAAGACATAAAAACACAATACAAACATATTTGCAACATATTTATCCATATTTTAGTGTTTTAGTCCGTTTATTAGCATTTTCCGGGGTACAAATGATGTGTGTTTTAGCACACATCAAAATTCCTCCACACTAAGCCATTGTTGGTCCCACACGCAATGTAAATAAAACACGCCCGGAAATAAATAATTAAATCCCCTTTTAAATTATGACCCCTCACAATCAAACAAGAACATAAAAGGCCTATTAAGAAGGTTCAAAAATTATTTATTTCGAAAGCACCCCCGTTTTAACCACTTATTCAATAATAATAAAAACTAAGATAAGAATTAAATAACATTATTTAAAAGGCTTTAAGAACGGGAGTTCGTCATCCTTGATTTTCACAATCCCCAAACTAAGCTTAAAACGAAATCACAGCCAAATATAAGATAAGATGCTAACACTACTCATAAATGCTAATTGTGTAAGTATAAACTTAACTTTTCGCTCCCATTATTCCTAAATTTCTTCTAAGGATTTTTTTTATTATTGGTGACAAATAAATTATGTCCTTATTATCATAAGGTGCCCGGTTTAGACCACAATTAGTTTGAAATCCTTTCCTAAAGAGACGATATGGTGAGAATAAGGTCCACATTAAGGTTCTAATTTCGCATGATTTAGGGGTTATCCTTTTTATTTCATCCGCAACAACTCAACTACGAGTCCAGAGACGGAGGCTTTATTTAGATAACCCCGGAGTCGAAATTTGGCTTTATACTTATTATTATTGCAACATTATTAAACCTCGGTCCTTTAGAAGGCTGCAACATCGGTTGTGAGCCGGCAAGATGCAGCAAACATATTTCGACCTCGGTAATTTCCTCGACCTTTTAGAAGGCTGCAACATCGGTTGTGAGCCGGCAAGATGCAGCAAACTTTTATCAGTCTCGGATTATTATAACTATGTGCCTTATTTTGAAGACTGCAACATCGGTTGTGAGCCGGCAAGATGCAGTAAACTTTTATCAGCCCACAGTTTTATTATTATTATTACCTCCACCCTTTAAACGACTGTCACATCGGTATGCGAGCCGACCATGATCCAGAAGTCTTATTTCGGCTTCGGTTTATTACATAACTTTTATTACTATTAGCCAAATTTCAAGTCCTGCGGTCTTTTAACAACTGCCACATCGGTATGCAAGCTGACCATGGTCCAGGAGTCTATTTTCCACAACACTAACAATACCTCGATGTGTACCTTACTTTCACCAGAAGGAATCTCTACGAAGTGATTTAAACTAAGAATCGCAAAAACCTAAAGCAACTTTATTTTATTCAACAATTATATAGCGTTTAGTAAGCTGGTGGGAGCAAAAAGCCACAATTAACCTCTATGAGCTCTAAAGATCTCCAACTAATCCACGCTTAGCATAAAACTTATATTTAACTCTATCATATTTCGTCCTTTGCAAAATTTTAAAGTTAAGCAAATGCTAAGTCTCGAAAGCTAAGGGTAAAGCTAGAGTTTAAAACTCGATTAAGTCAAAAGCTACCAAGTTCTACAGGCCTACTTATTTATATATTTTAATATTTTCATCATTTTTTTAATATATATATCATAATAAAATAATAAAAAAAATTAAAATTTTGGTCAAAACGGGGTTGCGTGAGAGCACATATAGGAACAGGTATGATCACATTTCGATAGAAATCCCCCCCACACACTTAGAATCGAACATTGGCCTCAATGTTAAAAAATATGGAGTTTTACCCCCACACTTAGGAATGAAAAAGGAAAATGCAAAAAATTCCAAGTGTGAAAGGGGAAACAATATATATATATTTACTATGTCAGGAATGAGGATTCCATATAAGTAAAGAATTGAAGACGGTTGATTGGAGGATGAAAACAAGCATGGGTCTTAATGGTATCTTATAGAATCCTGCAAGCAAAAAAACAATACACAAACCATAGAAAGAAACACGCCCCCACACTTAGGCTATTAAAATATACACTATCTTATTAATCAAGAAATAGAAAGAAGAAAAACACGGGTTGCCTCCCGATAAGCGCTTATTTTTTTGCGAGTCTCTAGCTTGACTCTCCCCGAATTCCTTTGTCCTTGGGGCAGAAACAGAAGAATGGAAAAATCACTATCAAATTTTCATATGCCACCGGCTTAAGAGAAGAAAAATGAAAAGTGAAAATGTCGGGGTCAAAAATAGTGTCTTCACTCCCGGAGGGAGAAAACAGAAGAGAATCCACGTATAAGTGAGTTAGGAAGAAATATTCGATAACAATGTGATGGGAAAATAATGGCGATCCTCAAAGGTTAACTTCACAAATGTCAAAGGAAAACTCTTCTCATAAATCCCGGGGTCGAAAACTTTGTCCTCGGTAATCAAATCATCAATTGGAGCATCGTACAAAATCTTCTTCTAGTCATTTTCTTTTGATTCCAAATCAAATAAATCATCATTCTCTTCGAGAGGCGGTTCATCGATGAATCCCTCGAGAATGGAAATAACGCTTATAGAAGGATCATGGTGAAGTAAAAGCTCAACGTCGTCTCTAGGAGTGAAAAACTCATCCTCATTAGAATCGGAAAGAGGTGTGACTAGGAAAGTCGACTCATCAAGGTTGGAATCATAAGAAACCTTGCACTCGATGTCCTCTAACACCTCATCAAAAAGAGGATTTACGTCACTAGAGATATATTCGTCGTCAAATTCGAAAAGAGGGTTCGAGTAAATTTTAACATCTTCTGGAACGTCCTCATCGGATAGTGACTCGTTATCACTAGAGGTAAAATCATTTAAATCGAAAAGAGGGTTAGAGAAAGTCATGGATTTTTCCTCAAAAATGGGAGAGAAATCATCACTCGAAGGTAAAACATTCTCACTATCACTACCGGATGTATCCTCGGACTCTCTTGGGATTGGAATAAGATCCTCAACACTGGACTTTATGAATTCGTCCGATTCCTTTTCAGGAATAGTGCTAAGTTCCTCATTCCCCATTATGAGAGAATCCTCGGGCTCCATAATAGAAGAGACGGGTACGAGAGCAATAGACGGAGAAATTTGAGGCATATCTTTTAAAGGAATAGAATACTCCTCGTCATCACCGTCATCATCGCAAGTAAAATTGAAATGTCTCGAAGGCTCAGGAGTATGAGTACTAATATTAGCCGTCTGCTTTCGTTGAATTATCATTTCACAAAATGATCGCACCATGTTGAAAATTTCATTATATGACTCCTCTAGTTTATCCCATCCATCGTGCACATCACTTATCCTTTGCTGATTAAGATCTTCTTGATGATTGATGGAATACTGCGGGGGTTGGTCAAAACCGGAATAGTTAGAATTATGTTCAAAGTGGTTTTGATTCATCGGTTGACATTGAAAACTTTCATGAGGACCCCCACAGTTTTCACAGCAAAGAAATTGTTGTGGTAAACTCGGTGAATTTTGTGGATAATAATTATCACTAAAATTTTGATTGTAGCACGGTTCCTGCTCATAGACAAGCGGGACTCGTGATGTACAATCGAAACCATAGTGAGAATCGTTCCCGCATAACTCACACGAGTATGTCTCGTACTGGGGCTGTGGAGGTTGGTTGAAGAAGTTCGGTGTTTCATTATAAGAATAAGGATTTGGGTTATAGACAAACTCATTTCCGGATCCTACATTGCTACAGCCCGGACAGTTTCCACCATTAAACGGACCTCCACACCACGAGCAACCAAAATGGTTATACGAAGACATGTCGAAGAATTAAACTGATAAGAGGATAAAGAAGATAAGAATTAAATGAATAAGAGGATAGAGAAGATTATTTTTGAAAATTTTTATAAAGATAATATTAATAAAAATATTTTTGGTATTTTTAATATTTATAAAAGAAAAGGAAAAATAAAAATAAGAAGAAAAATATTTTTGGATTTTTATATTTTTTATAAGAACGAAAATAAACTTTCCGAAGAAAGGATCTTCAAGGCTCGAACACAAACAATCCCGTAAAAATCGGTACACCTCTCCCTGGCAGCGGCGCCATTTTGATGTCAGTCGTTTTCATACGCGTTTATCAAATAAACCCTCAGATATATAATATATATATTTATAGAAAATACATATACGTATACGCAAGCTAAGTATCATACAAATTATTCTTAGGAAAGAATAAAAAGTAATCAACACGGGTATCGTTTTCCTCGGCGAGAGGTGAATGGAAATCTACGTTCAAGTTATAAATCGAGCTTGATTGTCATAAAAGTTTTTGGTTTTGGTTTTAAACTATTTTTAATCCAAAAATTAAAGTAATATTAATTCTAAAATTTAAAACTGCAAGGTTATAGTAAATTGATCTAAAAGATATAAATGACAAATATACTTGCTAAGTGACGTGAAAGGTTCCTTAAGTGCGGGCTTAGGTTTAACGAATTAAAATCCTTAGAAAACAAGTTTCAAGAAATTAAATGACAAGTAAAGTAAAATGCTTTTTAAAATAAATGACAAGTATTTAAATTGCATTAAAAGTAAATGACGGTATGTAAATTGACTATTAATTTTTTAAACCTTTTTAAAACCGCACTTAAATTCCAAATCACTAATCACTTAGCAAACACAAGTTATTTATCACTACTCTTAAGATAATTCAATTTAAACAAACATAGCATTTAATGACAAAATAATCTACACTAATAATGGCAAAAAATCAAAATACGCAAATATATTATGGAGCGATAAATAAATCTATTTTAAAGTATTGAAAGAGATTAGAATAATATGAACCCGAAATGAAGAACAAACTGATATAAACCACCCGTTTCTTACAAAACTTATAAACAATAAGCTTATCACTTAAAAAGCTTCTACTTCACTAATTAGCAAATAAAGGTGTCAACTTTATTTACTAATTACTTCCATAAAAACCATAAAGATCAAAACTTTATTTATTTATCAACCTTATAAGACCCTTAAGCTCCGGCCTTTGATGTAGAAGGATAGAATAAGAAATAAGACATGAAAAGTTAAGACAAAATAAGCTAATAAGATGAAAACTTTTTTAGAAAAATATGCTATTTTGAAAACTAATTTTTGTAAAAATAAAACTAGATTAAATCTATATAAAAAAAACTACTTTTGAAATAAAAACTAGAATAAGCTAAAAAGCTATCAAGGCTTTTTCGAAGAAAGGATGAAGAATATAAGCTTATAAATAAGCCACTTCTCAAATAAGCTACAAGTACCCTTTGAAATAAGCCTAGCTTAATAAGTATAAGAAAAACTAGTAAAGTTTAGAACCTTTATGACTAAATAAGCTAAATTATAAGCTCTGAAGTTAAAGGTGCTCAAAAACATTAATGATAAGTCGAGTAGGAGACTATGATACCCTTTTTTCGCATTCGATCCGAGCTTAATCAACAATACGCACTTTTGAAAAAGTAAAGACAAGAAAAGAGAAAAAGATGAGATAACAAAAAACTATTTTAACGAATTTATTCTAATGACAATAAGCTAATAAAAAAAATTAAAACTTTAGATCTAAATCTATCCGAAACTAAGGTGTTCAATCAAGTGAACTTGGATCGGGTATATGTAAAGATTTAGATCTAAGAAAAATAAGTTAGAATTAAAAAGCAACAAACTTTATGCTAGAAAATAAGCTAAAAATATAAGATCTATTATTTTTAGATCTAATCCACCCGAAACTAAGGTGTTTAATCAAGTGAACACGGATCGGGTATGATTAAGGATTAGATTTATATAAAAAATAAGCTTGAATAAAAATAAGCAATCTAAAATAAGCTAAAATAAGCTAAAATAAGCTCACTCGAAAAGCTCTAAATCGAAAACAATATAAAATAAGCTAGTCTAAATAAGCTATGGAAGTAGCTTATTAGAATATAAGCTTAAGAGATGGGATCCAAAAATAAGCTATAAGCATGAGCTTATTTGGAAATAAGCAAAAGAAAAGAAAGAGTAGAAGAATAAGCATAAAGAAAAGTAAAAAAAGTAAATAAGCATTAATAAAAACCAACCTTAAAATCAACATCTTCATTCATGAAAAATAAGCCAATACAATAAGTTGAGAATAAGCTAAAAAGCTTTTACAATAATAAGCTAAAATAAGCTAAACTATTCTACTCCTAAAACTACATTACAACTACTATGTGAAAAATAAGGAAAAAATCTAATATACAATGTGCCTGCGTGATTGTATTTATAGCCCAAGTGGTGGGAGGGTAATTTCGTCATTTCAGGTGTACAGCCAATCACATCCCAAGAAACAGGGGCATTTTTGTCATTTTGCATCACCACCGACTTAATCATAGCTTAATCACCACGCCAATCATTGGCACGGATTCCTTGCACTCTGACCTCGTACTGGCACACGCCTACCTCGGACTGACACACGCAGAGTGACACGTGTCAGTCTATGATTGGCCAGCCGTCACCTGAGCATGCCACCTCGTACCTAGGACTGACATGTCAGTCACCTGCAACATATGATTAGCAATCATTAGAATGCCACGTGTCACCACCTGAGTGGTGCCACGTGGCTTGCCAGCCGTCACCGGAGCCACCGTCGGACCACCGATCAACGGTGGTCAACGACGGTCAACGGCGACGGACCACCGCCGGACCACCGGTCAACCACCGCCGGACCACCGGTCAACGGTGGTCAACCACTGGTCAACGGTAGTGGCCAACCGTGTCATGGGCCGGGTCAGGTCGGGTCTTGGGCCGGGTCGGGTCTGGTAATGGGTCGGGTCGGGTCGTGAGGGGGATAAACCCCTCTGCAGGATCGAACTTGGGACCTGTTGGTTTGAGACCCTAAGTGACACAGCTTTGCCAACTATGCTATGCATAGTTTCATAAATATAAGGCAAAGTTATTTATTTATACTAGTTTTGGCCTGGGTAAGGTTCATTATAACTAAAGGTTCAAACAGGGACGAAAAAGGTTCAAAATAAAGAGGTTCACATATGAAAGGCTGATACCGTTGGACTCGTAATTTCGTGCTCTTTCCAATGGTGTGATCGAGGAAAATTAACGACTCCGTTTGAACCTTGATAAACGTAAAAACGTCGTCGAAAGTCACCCGAAAATTACCGTTTTTGCTTTGTTTTCAATCCTTTGTACCTGTAAGACATAAAAACACAATACAAACATATTTGCAACATATTTATCCATATTTTAGTGTTTTAGTCCGTTTATTAGCATTTTCCGGGGTACAAATGATGTGTGTTTTAGCACACATCACTAGGCTAAAGGTTATTTTTTTTGTATTTTTTTTTCTGGATGAGAAAGATGAATAGAATGGCTCAGCGGGTTAAACTAGGGGTATATCAGCACTAAAGATGAGTGCTAACATAAGGGTTTTATTTGAGTGGTTAGCTGATCAGTATAATTAGCTAAAAGAATAATATGTTAAATGGAATGACTATTTGGGTTAAATCCTTAGTTGCCTCTTTATCACTTAAAAATACCTTTATCACGCGAACGTGATCTCACTATGGTCTTGTAATGATTATCAAGCACAAGTTCTAGAATCAATAAATCACCGGCACACTTATACAATTTTTAATCCGATACCAATGCTCCAGAAAAGGCGACAAAACTACAAATACACAGCCGTAACGACGGATGAGACACTTGCAGTTGCATTCAAACCTTAACTCGAGAAAGCTAAAGGCAAAAATTATCTTCATAAGATTTAAAGGCGAATCTCACATTTTTTTGTGTGATTGGTATAAATGTGCAAGTAATGTCATCGATCCCGAATCG
>BQNB010018858.1:0-60867 GCA_026074375.1 Tanacetum coccineum | reverse complement strand
GGCCTAGTTATGTAGTTACTATTGTTATGATGTTTGTTTCCTGTTAGATTATGGTTTCATTAGATATTCCTTGACTATCCTATAACCATGGGTTTTGGTAGTACAGGAGGTTTGGACCTTGCTTGCCCCATTATTAGATTATCATGTCAATATGGGATCCATTGGGTACTAGGGACGATCTATGACTCCATCCCTAGAATTTGGGAACTGACCGGTCTTCGCACTTATCACTCAATATACTTAAAAAGCACAGGAACTCTTTTAGAGGGGGTTAATAATCTGTATAGGTTATTAGATAAGTTTTGAGAATAGTTGGGATTAATCACTGCAACCTGGATATCCTACCTCCTATACGATTTGGACTGAGTCGAAATCGCGAGAAGTATAGGATAGACTAAATATACCTATTCAAGTCTATCAACCTTAGAAACTACTAATGAAATCATAGTTTAACATTGCACATGAAAACGTTTTCATAATAGTAGTAATGAAGCAACTAGGTTAGCACATTTTCTCTCCTGATATCTCCAACTCTTTTAATTTTCACTAATTAATTTTATTGTTATTTATTTCAAATCAATCCAAAAACTCTTTTTAATACGTGACATTTCAAATTAAAACTAATTACAACTTAGCTCTTGAGACGACCTCGGATTTACCATTCTATACTACTCACAATCGGGTTCTCTGCCCGTTAGTGCGTTGTCAGGTAGATCGAGTTTTATAAATTTAAAACTTGGTAAAAATATATTTAAAAGAAAATAGGCATCAAGTTTTTGGCGCCACTACCGGGGAGCTAAAAATTAGTAGTAATTTGAATTTTTGCAATTATGTCTTTTCTCACTTTAATCTATTCTCTAGGAAACATCATGGATGAAGTTGACATTGATAATCTCACCATTGAATAGTATCTTAGACTGACACAAGAAAGTCAGACGCCTAAAAAGATTAAAAATATGACTATCGCTGAGTACTTGGAATACGATAAAAAGGTTAATGAGAACCATATCAGCGATACTAAATCATACCTTTTAACCTATTTCAGCAAAATTACACCAACCCATGACCCAATACAGGAATTTGCTCACTACTTTGTTCCTAACCAACCAGGCGCCGAGTCCGATTGTGATTTGAAAGATATGGAGGAAGAGGTTGAATACATGACTGACGATGAAGTAGTCATGAGTGAGCAAGAGGAAAGTAACCATGGGTATACTTAAAACATTTAACACTTAGAAGAAAAGGGTGATGTTGACAAATGGTTGAACGCTGAGATAACAAAACACCTAACTATGCAGGGAGTAGAGAACATGAAGGATGCCTTAATTAGCATCATTAAGTCTATTAGACAGGAGATGAAAGATGATATCATAAAAAGGTAATTTGAAGCCTCGACAGCTAGTGTATGTGATGAAGTATCTTCCATCGCCAGTAACGAAATGGACAAAGCGAATGACAACACTTCAAATACTGCACCCTGTTGGCTACCCAAAGAACTAAGCCCAGGAAGTTTTCTTCTTCCTTTCAATATTAATAACCATAATTTTTATGCTACTACCACATTAGATGCTAAGGATAATATCATGCCACAAAGAGTTTATGAATATCTAGGTTTAGATAAACTCATAGGTACGAGCACCTTAGAGAATACGACAGGAACTAATGAGCCCTTAGGAACTATCAATATCTTGGTGAAATTTGGGGAGTTAGAATTTTCGTGTAATTTTGTTACAAAAATAGATAAAGATGTTATAATATTAGGAAGACCATTCCTTGAATCAACTCGTGCCCAAATTGATGTTTTTAACGATGAAATTTCATTTGAAATAGGTAGTGAAAAAATTAAATTCAACATAGATTCTTACCAAGGCATCGAGAAAATTTTCATGGTAAGCACTGGACAAGAGGAAGAAACCTTTAATCCTCTTAAAATAGGAATAGACCTTTTCTATTATGAATCTCCTGCATGCTTATAATTCGAACAAAGAACTAGATCGTATGGTACTCCTAAACCACAAGATGAAATAGCAGGACCTGATAGTCTTTCACCCGATAGAAGAGGATTAGTTAAGAGATGGCATGTATGCAAACCCATTCATATAACCTATGATGATGGAAGTGGTATGTGGCTGACATGTTACCCTGCCTTAAAATTCTGCTTTGGATATAATGAAGTATTTGGGGTAAACGAGCAGGGGACACTTAGGCAGTGGATATGTTTTCGCGATCATGAAAGACGAGCCGTAAAAAGGAGTTACATGGGATTTGCTGACTTTCTTCAAGTACATTATAGACAACAAAAAATTGATGATACAACAAGGGAACGAAGGTATTACGAATGGGTAGCCCAAAACTACGAGTTTAGTAAACATAACACCCTTACATCGACAACCTTGAACGATCATTACCCTTATAATACAAACGATCTAATACCAACACCACAAGGACATCAGGAACAAGGATAAAATAAGTCACAACCTATAAGGCCACGTCCATGCAATTATTCATTTGAGGAATGGCTAAAAATTAGGATAGGGCATACCAACCTACATGAATCCGACCGCGAATTTATATTCAACGAGTGGATTCTTGATAGTTATGATGAAGAATATGCAAGGGAGATTGGTAACCCGTATTCCAGGAGATTTTATGAATATAACATGGTGTTCAATAACGAGATTGAACATTTATCAAATGAGTACATTCTAAGAATAGGAAAGAAAGGGTATGTTCTGGACGATGTATGGGAAAATGTCAACAAAACTACAAGAAAACCAATGTAGCATGGCACGACGAGGGATACGAGGAGGATGAAATGTGGCGAAGTGGAGACGAGAAGACCGACTATGATCCCCCCTATGTCAACGTTAAAACTTTTGAAGTAAAAAAATATTCTTTTAAAGGAGGACGTAGTTTTATATGCATTACTGATCGTGGGGACGAAGCCCTACCATTAGGACGTGTGAATGGAGCACGATTTATAGCTATGATTAGGAAAGAACTAGAGGGCAATAAGTATGTTCACGAAGTAACGTAGAATGGTCATGATTCTAACTTAAAGACTTGTTAATAAACAAAAGTGCTTGTCAAGAGACAACCCATCCTTTATTTAATGAAATTTCCTTTTTGCATTAGTTGGTTTGCATGTTTCTTACTTTGTTTTGCAGAGTCTAGAAGCTAGGAAGCAATCATCAAGACCGGCTCGACTCATAATCATGTGGTAACCTTGTTGAATCTGCAGCAGTTAAGGCGTAACGAATTTAGTTTACGTCGTAACAACTGTAGTTACGACGTAATCCATTTCATGGTTACGCCATAACGCCCTAAAACTTAAAAATTTTACCACTTGATTACGACGTAACCATCAGAGTTACGTCGTAACCTCCTTTTGAAATATTAAAATTTTAAGTTTTAAACATGTCTAAACCTTGTATACGTAAATGGACTTTGTGGGTATGTTCTCTGGAAGCCCTCACGAGACTAAACTCGTCCACTTGGGCCACCAAGTGGTTTAAAAGGCTTGTTGCATATGCTAAATGCAATCGTGATTCCGACGAAAGTGAGTTAGGTTTGTATTTCATGTACACTTCATAATTCTTGTAGAATGATTTTATGCTTTGGTTTGTTTTTGTGATCACAGGGGATAAAGAGCTTGCGAGAAGACAAAGATAATCTAAAAGATTTTTGCCGAATTTTGAATCTCGAATCAATGCTCAGGGATTTTCTTGTCTTAATTCTACTATTTCCTTTTTATTTCATTTCCTTAATGTACAATAGGGACATTGTACAAATCAAGTGGGGGTGAGAGTAGAATTAATACTTGACATGTGTTTTGCCCTCGATTTTCTAGTTTTCTTTAAAAATTATGTCAATTTTAAAATTTTTGACAAATTTTTCTTAAATAACTAGAATTAATCTTTGCCGAATGCACATTACCCTTTATTATTACTTGGTGAGATTTAAGCCTAATATTCCATTTCCATCATATTATTCAAAAATCCACCAAAATTTTGAGTGTGCCGGTAGTATTGTAGACTTTAGAACTTGGCATGTACATCATTTCGAGACCTAATTGATTAACAGGAATAGATAGTTCAAGAAGGCGACACTTAGGAAATCACCCAAATAGCCTATATGTGTGTGTTTATCAACTTGTTACACTGACTTGTCGACCTCCTGTGATAAACCCTTTTGTTTCACTCATTATTAGTGCAAGATACCCCTAGATCACCCTTGTTAAACCAATCTATGTTTTTACCCAATGTTATATGTTTCGTTACACCATTTCGCCTAAACATACCCTGTAGTTTATAATTATCTTTGTTTTGAAATTTTTGGCTACTTAAGTCCATGGTTTAGGGGAATGGGAACAAAAATTATATGCATTCGTGGAAGACCAATCAATTATGATCTATAAAGACCCTGATAACGCTCAAATTATACATATTTCTATATGCGTTATCTGTGATTTTATGTATATAAATTGGTTAATAATAAGAACTTTCGGTACTTAATCGAGTATATTTGCTATTGTAGGTTCTAAGTATGTGTCGTGGAAGAAAACGGAAGAATACACGAAGATTTGAAGCTTAAACGAAGAAATAACTCAAGCTGAATGCTTCCCGACACCTGTTTACTGTTTTGGTCATAACTCAGTCATACGAACTCCGTTTGATGCAATTCTGGCGGCCACACGAAGAGAATTCAATTATCTACAACTTTGAAAAAGGCCAAGTGCTGTAAATGCCCCAAATACGCCACACTTTTAAATAAGTGAGGTGCACTTTTCTGCTAGATTATGAATGCTCTTTAATGAGCTTGGCATTTATTGCAACCTTTCAAATCTCCATTCTAAATCCTTCTAGCTGCATTTTTAACACCTCGTGAGCCTATAAATACAGCCCCACATCCCTCATATTTCATACACAATCATAGAATTCAATTAGAATGGTAGGAAGGAGTGGTGAGGGTCTTAGGATCCAATGATCCAAACACCCCTCTACACCACCATGCTACCATCGCGAACCACCACCATAGCCATAAATTTCTAGAATTATAACACCATATCTAGACCACATTCCATCCATTTTCATAATCTAACACTTCCCATCTTGATTCTTAGAGGATTCACATCAAATTCTCTTAAGATCATCACCATAAACCTTGTTATAAAACACTCCATTTGGTGATATGTTGTGGATTTCCAGAAGTTACTTGGTATATTCCGGGTTATCTTAGTAGCATTTGGTTGTTGTTTGATCTTGGAATTGTTTGTTTTGGGTTGATGGTTGTTGTAGTCGAAATATTGGTATTGGTACTTTGTTCTTATATGTGAAACATGATATGATATTTGACGATTTAGCTATGATTTATGAATATACATGTTTATGAATTTGATGTTATCTTTACTTGGATCATTGTTTATCTCTTGATATATCTTGCAATTAAAATATGCCGAAAGGATTAATTGTCTTGATGTATTTTGAATCGTGTTGGCCATACGAATCAATATCATGCTTGTGAGAATTGTGTGGTAAATTGATAAATTACCCAAGTAGAATAATGTTTAAGACCCTTCCTTATGTTGATCGACCGGGTTGGGAGGAATTCATATATATGCATATTTTATATAAACTATTGTTAATGCACTCGTGATGATGTAGTATATAGGGCGAAAGGATTCTATGTTATCATTAGTAGATTTGCTTGTTATTATGATTACCCATCATATATGACTTAAATACTTTGTTTATAAAGTCTTGATCTATCTCTATCTATTGTGCTATGTGGATCATATCTTGTTCCTTACTTTCTTTATACACACATTTAGGCTATTTGATCCGTGACAATCAATTAGCTTTGTAACTTGATAAACAATATGTGAATTGCTACAAATCCCGTGAAACGACCTAGACTTACCTAATACTATATTACACTCGGATATGGTATACTTGCCCGAATGTTGTGTTTTTTAGTCAAAATTGGTATTTCTAGTTATTATAAATTTAAAGCTTGTAAAAACACACATCAAGTTTTTGGCGCCGCTGCCAGAGATTTGTTTAGTTGTTTGCAGATTGTTTGCTAGTCTTGTGCATCTTACGTGTGTTTAAAATATGTTTGCTGTTGCAGAAAGTACGACGCACATCTTTATGTGTGCGCTGCACTTCCCCTGTTCCCGTTTGTTATTTTGTAGGAAGTACGCCAGTTTCACACCAAAACCGCCGCACTTGTCCGGTGATAATCCTATTCTCTTTCGCCGTACAGTTTCTGGTAAACTGACACAAAATTCTTCAGGAAGTACGCCGTACATACAGTTTGTGCGTCGGTTTTCCTGAAAACCCATGAGGTAGGTCGTACTTTACCCAAGTACACCGCACTTTCTGTAAATTTTCACAAACATAATCTGATTTAAAACCAAAACCCAAACAAAACTCCCAAATTGCTAGTCTCAGGTATGTGATCACTTAAAATTTTATTTTATATGATTTTACGTCTTGTACAATTGTGGATATTTAGGTTGTCATTAAAAAAATCAATTTTTTTTAATTATTTTTGCTTATTTTTTAATACTGGCATGTTCCTGTTTATATAAAAATCTTGGTTTTGTTAGATTTTAGTTTCTCTTGTGTGCATCTATTAAAATTATAAAAATTTGTTGTCAAAACTCATAGTACGCCGCACTTGTTATTAAGTGCGTCGTGTTTTCTCAACATCCAAAAAATCAGTTTTGTATAAAAATAATAATCAGATGAATTTTTTTTTATCAAATGTGAGTATTTGTAATGTGTTTTTTATTTGTTTTTGCATGCTTGCTTGTTTGTGTGTGTTTGCTTGCGTTTTTTTTTGTCAAAACTATAAAAAGAAATTAAAAAAAAGAGTTTCATATTTCCTTTTATTTAGTTGGTTTGTTTGTGTTTGTCTATTTTGAGTTTGCCTGTGTTTGTATTTGTGATATTAAATAATAATTAAAAAAAAATTAAAACATGTTTTTGTCATAATAAAACCGCCACACATATTTTGTTATGCGGCGTACTTTTGTAATTTTTGCCGCGCTAGTATTTTTGAATATTTAAAATAATAATAATAAAAAAAATTGGGTTATAAGTACGCCGCACTTTCTTTTAAGTGCGACGCACTTCTGGTCAGAAAAAAATAATAATAATAAAACAAAATAAAATTTTCTTTTACCTAATATAATTATTGTGAGTTTGTGTTTGTGCTAAAAATAAAAAAAATAAAAACCTAAAAATATTTGTTTTAATATTTTCTTTGTAATAAATCTTCGTACCTTAAATAATTATTATGTGTTTAATATGTATTTGTCTTTAAACCAAAAATCATATATAAAAAAAACTAAAAATCCAAAAAGATTTTATGCGTGCTTGTTTTTAGTAAATTATGTATAAATAAAAATTTTAAAAATATATATATGAAAATATATGATTTGGAACTTTGTGGGTATGTTCGCTGTAAACCATCACGAGACTATAACTCGTCCACTCGGGACACCGAGGGGTTTAAAGGCTTGTTGCATACGCAAAATCCAACCGTGGTGCCTACGAAAGTGCGCTTTTGTATTTTACGGTTTTCGTAGTTTTGTTTGCAGATTGAATAAATAAGTGGAGTTTGGATTGGTGATGATGCTTATCACTTGGGGAATGATATATTTGGATCAGTATGTTACATGTGGTAGAATACACATGCTTGACGTTTCATTTAGCGCCGTATCTTTCAGAATTGAACCGAGCACTTAAGAGCCCCGGGAAGTTTCGTTTCTCTTATATCTATTTTTCTCGTTTGTCCCACTTTTAAGTTATTTACTAAACACGCACAATGCTTAACTTAAGTGTGGGGGGAAAATAAATCGGAAAATCAGACTCATTATTAAAAGTATAAACTTTTGTTCGCCCTCTGTAATCTAAAAATCTAATCTTATTTTTAATTTTTTTTGCCACTTAGGTTAATATATTAGAATAAAACGTAGTAAATAAATAAAGTTTTGAAATCAGAGATGTGTCCCGATTGATAAAGCAGATCCGACTCGGGATTGATAACATTACTTGCGCATTTATAACCATTCCAGTAAATATGTGAGGATTTTGAGCCTGTATATAGCATACGTATTTTATGCTTGATTCCTTTGATTATGAGTGTGCCGGTGATTTATTAATTCTAGAACTTCGCAGTGAGATCACGTTCGCGTGATATAGGTATTTTTAAGTGATAAAGAGGCAACTTAGGATTTAACCCAAATTAGCCCATCCATTTAACATATTCTTTTAGCTAATTACACTGATTAGCTAACCACCCAAATAAAACCCTTATGTTAGCACTCATCTTTAGTGCTAGATACCCCTAGTTTAACCCGCTGAGCCATTCTATTCATTTTTCTCATCCACTAAAAAAATACAAAAATATATAACCTTTAGCCTAGCCTTACCCCTTGTCGAAAGTCCCAATGGTTGGTTGCTAGTTGCTCGGTATGATTGGTTGATTTTTGCTTATAGTTTGTTCGCACTTTGTTATAAGTGTTGTGCCATTTTGTGTTTTTATGTCTTACATGTACAAAGGATTGAAAACAAAGCAAAAACGGTAATTTTCGGGTTACTTTCGACGACGTTTTTACGTTTATCAAGGTTCAAACGGAGTCGTTAATTTTTCCTTCGATCACACCATGGAAAGAGCAAACGAAATTACAGTACCAACGGTATAAGCCTTTCATAATGTGAAACCACTTTTATATGAAACCTTTTTTCGTCCCTGTTTGAACCTTTAGTTATAATGAACCTTACCCAGGCCAAAACTAGTATAAATAAATAACTTTGCCTTATATTTATGAAACTATGCATAGCATAGTTGGCAAAGCTGTGTCACTTAGGGTCTCAAACCAACAGGTCCCAAGTTCGATCCTGCAGAGGGGTTTATCCCCCTCACGACCCGACCCGGCCCATTACCAGACCCGACCTGACCCGGCCCAAGACTACCGACCTGACCCCGGCCCATTACCGTTGGCCCCTACCGTTGACACAGTGGTTGACCAAATCCGTTGACCGTGGTCCGGCGGTGGTTGAAACCGGTGTCCGCGGTGGTCCGTACGCCGTTGACCGTCGTTGACCACCGTTGATCGGTGGTCCGACGGTGGCTCCGGTGACGGCTGGCAAGCCACGTGGCACCACTCAGGTGGTGACACGTGGCATTCTAATGATTGCTAATCATATGTTGCAGGTGACTGACATGTCAGTCCTAGGTACGAGGTGGCATGCTCAGGTGACGGCTGGCCAATCATAGACTGACACGTGTCACTCTGCGTGTGTCAGTCCGAGGTAGGCGTGTCCCAGTACGAGGTCAGAGGGCAAGGAATCCGTGCCAATGATTGGCGTGGTAATTAAGCTATGATTAAGTCGGTGGTGATGCAAAATGACGAAAATGCCCCTGTTTCTTGGGATGTGATTGGCTGTACACTTGAAATGATGAAATTACCCTCCCACCACTTGGGCTATAAATACAATCACGCAGCAGCAGTGTTAGAGTTAGTTTTTAGCTTATTTTTCACATAGTATAGTTTTAGAGTAGGTGTAGGAGTAGAATAGTGGTAGCTTATTTTAGCTTATCATTGTAAAAGCTTTTTAGCTTATTCTCAACTAATGTAGTGGGCTTATATTTTATAATGAAGATGCTTTTTTATTAAGGTTGGATTTTATTAAATCTTTTTTATCCTTTATTGCTTATTTTCTTATGCTTATTCCTTCTAACTCTTTTCTTTCTTTGCTTAGTTCCAATAAGTCAGCTTTATAGCTTATTTTTGGATCCGATCACTTGAAGCTTATATTCAAATAATCTTCTTTAATAGCTTATTTAGACTAGCTTATTTTATATTAATTTTTGATTTAGAGCTTTTCGAGTGCGAGCATAGTTTTCGCTTATTTATCGCTAGCTTATTTATATTTCAGCCTAATTATATGATGATATATATATATATAAAGATATATATATATTAAATAAATATCAAAATATATAAATAAATAAATATATATATAATAAATCTTATTTTCATACCCGAACCGATCCGAGTTCACTTGATAGAACACCTTAGTTTCGTGCTTATATCTAAAAATAATATATCTTGTCTTTTTAGCTTATTTTCTAGCATAAAGTTTGTCGCTTTTTAATTCTAGCTTAATTTTCTTAGATCTAAATCTTTAAATATACCCGATCTAAGTTCACTTAATTGAACACCTTAGTTTCGGGTAGATTTAGATCTAAAGTTTTCATCTTTTCATTACAGATTGTCTTTAGAATAATTCCTAAAATAGCTTTTTGCTAAATCCAACTTTTTCTCTTTTCTTATCTTTACTTTTTCAAAAGTGCTTATTGTTTGATTAAGCTCGATTCGGATGCTAAAAAGGGTGTCATGAGTCTCCTACTCAACTTATTCATTAAGTCTTGAGCACCTTTATCTTCGAGAGCTTATTATTTAGCTTATTTAGTCATAAAGTTCTAAAACTTTACTATATTTTCCTTATAGCTTATTAGAGCTAGTGCGTATTTTCAAAGGGTACTTTTTGTAGCTTATTTGAAGAAATGGCTTATTTATAAGCTTATATTCTTCATCCTTTCTTCGAAAAAGCCTTGATGGCTTTTTAGCTTATTCTAGTTTTTATTTCAAAAGTAGTTTTTTTATATAGATTTAATCTAGTTTTATTTTTACAAAATATAGTTTTCAAAATAGCTTATTTTTTTCTAAAAAGGTTTTCATCTTATTAGCTAATTTGTCCCTATACTTTTCATGTCTTATATTCTTCTTATTTGTTTTCTTTCATTTTTTTTTTTTTTTTCCCATCTTTCTACATTCTACTCCTAAGCCCGGAGCTTAAGTGTCATATAAGGTTAATAAAATAGATAAAGTTTTGATCTTATAGTTTTTAATGAAGTAATAAGTAGACAAAGTTGACACCTTAATTGCTAATTAGGTGAAGTAGAGCTTAAAAGTGATAAACTTATTTGTTTATTAAGTTTGTAAGATCGGGTGGTTATCGTTTATTTGTGCTCTTCAATTTGGTTTCATTTTCTATCCTTTTTCAATTAATTAGTGTAGATTTAATTTGTTATTTTATAAAATGTTTGCATATTGATATTTGAGACAGGTAGTGAGTAAGTATAATAACTTGTGTTTGCTAAGTGATTAGATTAGGAATTTAAGGCGGTTATAAAAAGGTTAAAAAAATTAATAGTCCAATTTACATACCACGTCATTTACATTTTAATGCAATTTAAATACTTTGTCATTTATTTTAAAAGGCCTTTTACTTTACTTGTTCAATTAATTCTATTAACTTGTTTTTCCAAGGATTTTAATTCGTTAAACCAGAAGCCCTCGCAATTAATGGAACATTTCACGTCACTAGCAAGCAGATTTTGTCCATTTATATCAAGTTTAAGTATAATATTTAGTTTTAATCTTAGAATTAATATTAGTTTAATTTTTAGTATAAAAATAGTTTAAAACCAAAACTAAAATATTTGTCATTCAAGCACCAAACGAAACATTCTCATGAATTTTCATTCATCTCTCGTCGTGGAAACGACACTCGGAAGATAGACTATTATTTTTCCTAAAGTAATTGTCTTATCTGACGGGATATACTGTATATTATTACGACACGCGTTTGACGTTTATCACCTAGCCTTACCCCTCGTCAAAAGTCCCTATGGTTGGTTGCTGGTTGCTTGGTATGATTGGTTGATTTTTGCTCATAGTTTTGCCCGCCATGTTATGAGAGGATGTAACCATTCTAACGAAGATGAAGATTGCAAAGCTTTGTATTTGTATTTTTTGTGGTGTACACTTATACGAGGGAGAGTGTGAGGAATTGTCATTTATGAAAAAGAAAACAAAGTAAGAGCCTGGATTGTTGTTGGCATATGTAACGTATTGTACATTATAGATATGTGCCGGATATAATGGATGAGAGGTTGAGATTGTTCATAGCCTACACCAGGTTTTTTGATTGACATAACTAATCCATGGGTTTCTTGGACTTGTCGACAATTATAAAACCAATTCCAGTATATATTTCCCATGCCTTATCCATACCCTTATTAACCCTTAGCCTAACGTTACAACCCGAATAAAAGTCCTCTTTTGATAATATACCTGGTGCTTACGCCATGTCAGTGCAGTTTTGTTTCTTGTACAAGCCTATGGTAACTCAATAAATCATGTTTGAGCAAGTGAGTGTGATTTCCTTTTACCCTCTATTACATCCCAACATACAAGTGTTTATGATTAACTTTTTCTCTTATTCATGAGGTGCTTAGTCATGTTGTTACAGCTTGAAGATCATTGGGTATTGTCAAACATCTCTGTTTTCACATATTAAAAATCCAAAAATATTTTTTATAATTCTATGTTTGTTTTGTAAAGCTTATTATTTTTCTTATTTTACTTGAGGGCAAGCAAACCCTTAACTGTGGGGGGGGGGGGGTGCTTGCGCCTTTTGCACTTATTTGTTACAAAAATCAAAAATATTTTTGAAAATTTCACACCAATAAAAAAAATTTTAATTAAAATAAAAAAAAATATCAAATTTAAAAATAATATTATAATAAATAAAATACATTTTCACATGTCTTGTCACCTAGGACCTTGTTTTAAATTTTCTTTCTTAGATTTGCTTGAGGGCAAGCAAAGTTTTTAAAGTAGTGAGGGATTTGATAACCATCAAATTATACATGTTTCTATACGCGTTATCAATGCTAATATATAAATATAAATTGGTTAAATATAAGAACTTTTGGTATAGAATATAGTATATTTGCTATTGTAGGTTCTTGGAACATGTCGTGGAAGAAAACGAAAGAAAACACTAAGATTTGAAGCTTAAATGAAGAAATAACTCAAGCTGAATGCTTCCCGACACATGTTCACTGTTTTGGCCATAACTCGGTCATACGAACTTCGTTTTAGTTGATTCAAGCGGCCACAGAAAGAGAATTCAATTATCTACAACTTTAGAAAAGGCCATCTGCTGAAACAACCCAAAGTGCGGCGCACTTTGAAATAAGTGTGGCGCACTTTTCCATCAGAACTGAAATTTAAGAGAAATTAGAATGGAATTATCAAGTGCAAATTCGCATTAAACTCACGAAAGTTGTTGCGCACTTTTATGCAAGTGGGGCGCATTTTGGCCCCGAAAAAGCCTATATAAAGCCCCTTATGCCTCTCATATCACACACATCTCACACACAAACTCCTATCACACACAAAAGTCAAACTCAATTCTATAAGCCTTCTGGAGAGGATGGGGGGAAGAAGTGTGAGGATCTTTGGACCCAATGATCCAAACACCCCTCTAAACCGCCATACCGACCAAACCACTCACAACCATAAAACCACCAACTAAAAACACATAAATAAGTCCAGAATTCTACACCATATTTAGATCATATACCATACCATCTATTTCTATAACCTTAAAACTTATCACTTTGATTCTTGGAGGATTCACACCAAATTCTTTTAAGATCATCACCATTAACCTGTTAGCCACACAAACACATCAATTTAGTGAATATGTTATACGGAATTTCCAGAAGTTACTTGGTATTTTTTGGGTTATCTTAGTAGCATTTGGTTGTTGGTTGATCATGGAACTACTAGTTTTGAGATTGGTGGTTGTTGTAGTCAAAATATTGGTATTGTTACTTTGTTCTTATATGTGAAACATGATATGATATTTGAAGATTTTGCTATGATTTATGAATATACATGTTTATGAATTTGATGTTATCTTTACTCAGATCATTTTTTATCTCTTGATATATCTTGCAATTAAAATAGGCCGAAAGGATTAATTGTCTTGATGTATTTTGAATCGTGTTGGCCATACGAATCAATATCATGCTTGTGAGAATTGTGTGGTAAATTGATAAATAACCCAAGTAGAATAATGTTTATCACCCTTCCTTATGTTGACCGACCGAGTTGGGAGGAATTCATATATATGCATAATTGATATAAACTATTCTTAATGCACTCATGATGATGTAGTATATAGGCGTAAAGGATTCTATGTTATCATTAGTAGATTTGTTTGTTATTATGATTACCCATCATATATGACTTGAATGCTCTGTTTATATAAAGTCTTGCTCTTCCTCTATCTATTATGCTATGTGGATCATATCTTGGTCCTTGCTTTCTTTATATACACGTTTAGGTTATTTGATCCGTGACAATCAATTAGCTTTGTTACTTGATAAACAATATGTGAATTGCTACAAATCCCGTGGAACGGCCTGGACTTACCTAATACTATATTACACTCGGATAGGGTATACTTGCCCGAATGTTGTGTTTTTTAGTCAAAATCAGTATTTCTAGTTATTATAAAATTAAAGCTTGTAAAAACACACATCAACCTCCCTGTATCACCACTTTCGATGATGTTTATCTTAAGTGGGGGGATGTGCGTTTAATATCAGATGTTGCAGGGGAAATAATTAAAGATATAAACTCCTGTAGCATTTGCATAATTATCATGAAGAAAATAAAGAAAAAAGGATGCAACAAAAAGCCATCCATGTGCTAAAAAATATTAAAAAAATGAAGCTAGTAGCCATTATTGCACCAAGAAATCTCAATAATTATGAAGAATGTAGCTAGTAGCCGATTATTACACCAAGTCATCCCAATACTTATGAAGAATGGAGCTAGTAGCCCATTATTGAAGATCAGATTTTCGGACTTAGACTCTTGGACCCATGGATGGACAGTAGCTAGTTATGACAACCTTAGATTATTTTAGACTAATTGTTTTGTGTTTTTATATTAACAACCATTAAATGTGTATCCCATGTCTATCCTAACCCCTTTATCACCCTTTAAAACCATAATACCCTTGTTGCCTTCAAGAATTATTTAGACCTTAATTCTAACTGGTGCAGTTTTGTGTACTTTCCAAGCTTATGATAGAATATATGCTATGACTGTGCAATTGAGCGATCACCCCGAAAATGAAACACTTAGATTAGTGGAGAGTTGAGTGACTTTTTATCCCCTTTTCATGAGGTGTTCGGATTTGATGTTTTCTAGCATAAGTGTTTTATAGATTCATTTCTTGAAATGATTCTCGAGAAATCTTTTTATGAAATATTCTAACTGGTTCTACTTGAGGGCAAGCAGAAGTCAATTGGGGGGATATTTGATAACATCAAATATTTAATATTTTTTAGTGACAAAATACCCCCTATATTACCTGCAAATGTTTCACTAATACTCGAAAACGAGATATTTTCTATCATTTTGTAGTTTTTAGGTGAAATGCAGGAAAATGACAAGAAACACAGGAAAAAGGACATAAAGTGTAATTATCTGAAGAATGTTACGGCGTAACACCAAAAATGGTTACACCGTAACATATATTAAGCAAGTACGAAGATCAAGGACAACTTTACGACGTAACACCAAAAATGGTTACACCATAACATATCTTAAGCAAGTACGAAGATCAAGGACAACTTTACGACGTAACATCATATCTAGTTACGCCGTAAACATGTATTTGGAAGGAAATCTTACCCAAGATGGAGTTACGACGCAACACCACTTATGGTTACGCCGTAACCATGGAGATCCACAAATATGGAATGAAGATCACGTATGTATGGAAATTATTTGAAGGTTACGGTGTAACACAACACCGTAACAATTGCTTATTTATGGAATGCCGTGTAAGAAGGTTACGGCGTAACACCTTTATCAGTTACGCCGTAACAGGATTGATACTTATAAATAGAGGCCTCATTCAAGCTATTCCGACATCACTTCTTCCACAGCCAATTGGAGAGGCGACAAAGGCTTCCAACCTTTGAAGAATTCCACCTTTAGTCCAAGGGAGATAATACTTTACTTACTTTTTGTATTTAATCGTTCAAATACGAATACTGTAAGAATTATGAGCTTTCAATCTATGATTACTTCTATTTCTTGTCGTGTTTCCGTTACCATGAGCGGCTAAGCACTTAAAGTGTTGGCCTAGTTATGTGGTTACTATTGTTATGATGTTTGTTTCCTGTTAGATTATGGTTTCATTAGATATTCCTTGACTATCCTGTAACCATGGGTTTTGGTAGTACGGGTGGTTTGGACCTTGCTTGCCCTATTATTAGATTATCATGTCAATATGGGATCCATTAGGTACTAGGGACGATCTATGACTCCATCCCTAGTATAGGAACTGACCGGTCTTCGCACTTATCACTCAATATACTTAAAAAGCACAGGAACTCTTTTAGAGGGGGTTAATAATATGTATAGGTTATTAGATAAGTTTTGGGAATAGTTATCCAGTCGGTTAAAGGATGATAATTGTTAATGATAATTTCGGGCAATAGTGGTCTAAACGATATTGGCAACACGCGTTAAACGGGGCAAATATCTCATGTATAGAACTTGTGTCAGTTTTAAAAGAGCATGTTTCTCACCCAAGTTTTTAAGTTTATAAACAATTATCTCTAAACCGCGTAAAGAGTGGGGCTTTATGAACTCACAATTGATTGCGCTGAATCATAGAAAAATAGTTTAGAATAAAATCACACAATAACGAATGACGGTTCACAAAGACAACCTATGAAATGAGGGTTTGGTTTAATATCGGAGTAGTAACGATTACGATCACAATAAAGGATATGCATAAAGATATACTAGTGTACTTTTGTTAATATGTTTTCTAAAAATTAACGCTTGTGATCGTATAATAGTAGAAATGTTTTTGTAAGTAAAACGAGTAAATAATAGTATGTATACTATTATTATTTACATATAATTGTCTAAGTAAAAAATATCATATATTTTATATATTTATATGACTACTATATATATCAATATAATATATATAATACTAAATATAGTTTGACACTTTATTAAATTCCCGTATATCTAGTTTTATCATGTGCGTTTTCTAGTATTTACTAAGTATAATAATTTATAAAAATTTCGTCATAACCCGTTCGTGTTTACACGTTTTTCCAAAGTCGTAGACTTTATATTATATACATATAAATGTCAAAGTCATGATTCACAACCTATACATCATAAAATCTCTTTTTATAAGTTATCAAAAGACCATTCCCCTTATTGGGCTTTAGGCACATAAGAAACCCTTAAATTTATTACTTCGTAAAAAGCTCCAAGTTCAAAATGAGTTAAACGTATAGCGTCTAAGTCATACACTATCAATTAAGTTATTCATGAGCTTATTCAATAAGCTACACCATAGCTTTACGCCTTGGTATATTGTGTTTATGTTAGTCTTGGCAGTTAGTCAAAAATGTAGTATAACTTATCCAAATAGTCCGTCTAAGCAAAAACATTAAATGAATAAACATGCGGAATTATAATAATGCTATTATTAAATAGCTCTAATAAAGCCAAGCAATAATAAGCCGAACCACATAAGCTCAAAAATAAGCTCGTGGCTGGTGTTGGGCCTTGGTTGTGGGACGCGGCTAAAAGCCCAATAAGCCATATTCGGGCTTATTTGTTAAGCCAAAATAAGTTTACCATTTGTCCTTTCAAAATAAGCTAGAGAATAAGCTAACTAATATAAGCCGAAACAAAATAAGCTAAACAAATACTTCTCCTCCCTTTCCTAGTTGGGCCGAATATAAGCATAAGCCCATTAAGCTCAATAAATCAAAATTAGCTTTTCCAAAAGCTTATTATATAAGCCGAATATAAATAAGCTATAACATACCATTTGATTACACGAAAATAACCACGATCACAAAACTATACTTTCCTTATATTTCCTTTTATTATTACTTTTCGAACCATATGCATAAACCTTTAAGGTTTAGTTATGTAGTTTTAAAAATGCTTTAGTTTTTCAAAATAAGTTGTACAAAGATGTATGTATGCATCAAGATGATCCTGAAAGTACAAGTTTTAAAAAGATTAAGAGACTTACAAAAAGAAGTGTTAGAAGGATGATTGATGACTAGAAACAACCCAAATGTTGTTTATAACTAACCTGAATACAATAAAGTATTAACCACGAATAATATCTTCAAAGGTTTTTGATCAAGATTGAGAAAATTATGAGTTTATGTATGTGTGTGAGGTGGTTCGAACAAGAGAGCAAGAAAGAAGAAAGAAAACTCAAAATTTTGTATGTGTGAATAATGAAAGAATGAATGAGATATGCATGTATTATATAAGAACAAAATTTCACACACCAAGAGTGTGTATGCTTGTATGTGCGTCGGCTAAGAAGCCAAAAGACAAGAGAGGACTCACAATTTGATTACCACTGGGGCTTAAAGTGGACCCAAAACTAGTCAATACCATGATGCCTTGAATGTGTCTTATATGTTCAAATAGTTCAAAAATGGTATCCCATGCATGCATGTTGGTGTGGTATTCGGTTGCAAGAAGTCAAGGAGGGACCATTGTGGTCTCCACCATGTAAGAGTTAGTGGGTTTGTGATGAATTAATTTCCATGGTTCCTAACTTGCACTTATTGATCAAAATAAAACACGTAGCACGCGTTAATACAAAAAAGAAACTGGTAATCAACGAAAATTATGAAAAAAAATTTTAATATTTTGCCTCTTTTAAAATATAAAAACGCTAATATTATCAAAATACTACAACGTTTGGTGTCCCGGTTCACTCCCGGAGACGATTCTCAGATAAAAGCTAGAAAACTTCCCGATTGAACGTAAAATATAAACAAAAATTTAGAAATTCAAATTATCAATCGGTAACGGCTAAAATATTGAACGGAAATTTGTAGGGTGTCACATCCTATCCTCGTTAAAAGATCTTTGGCCTCAAATCTTACGACGTAGCTTCTGCCACGGGTGCAGAATTTAGGAAAAGATGAGGGTACTTCTTTTTAATTTTTGTTTCTTGACGCTCAATGTTGTACTAAGGATCCCCTCCTCGAGTTCCCACGCACTTTTTTACAATCTGATACGGCTCTGCTTCAGACATTTGGACCTTAGGTCCTACTGATCTTGACAGGTTCTTCGATGAAGTGAAGTTGGTCGTCGATTTGGATCTCATCCAACGGTATAGAAAGAGGTTCACCGACTAAGCATTTCTTCTAATTTGAGACGTGAAATGTACTATAAACTCTACTCAACTGCTCTGGGAGTTCAAGATGATAGGCGACGGTTCTTACTTTAGCAATGATCTTAAAAGGTCCAATATAGTAAGGGTTTAACTTTCCCCGTTTGCCAAAACGTATCACCCCTTTCCATGGTGTCACTTTCAGCATGACCTTATCTCCTATTTGAAACTCAAGGGGTTTCCGTCTTACGTTGGCATAACTCCTTTTACAGTCACGGGCTGCTTGGATATGGCTCTTAATTTGAACGATCTTCTTAGTTGTCTCTTGGATGATCTCTAGGACAGTGAGCTGCTCTATTTCTAACTTCGCCTAGCAGATAGGTGATCGAACTTGCACCCATCAAACACCTAAAGGGAGCAGCTTAACGCTGGTATGGTTAACTGTTGTTATACGGAAATTTCATACGGTAATTATTTATCCCAAACCTTTTCCAAAGTCGAGTACACAAGCACGTAACATGTCCTCCAACGTCTGAATAGTTCTCTTACTCTGACCATCAGTCTGTGGATGGTAATTTGTACTCATATCCAATCGAGTACCTAATGCTTTATTTAGAGATTTCAAAAAATGTGAAGTGAATTTCCCATCACGATCAGAGATGATCGAAACTGGCACTTCATGCCTTGAGACTACTTCCTTCAAGTACTGTCTCGTCAACTTGTCTAATGTGTCATCTTCTCGCATAGGCAAGAAATGTGCAGACTTAGTGAGATGATCAACGATTACCCAAATTGTGTCTTGACCGGTTGTCGTCTTTGGCAATTTAGTCACAAAGTCCATCGTTACGTTCTCCCATTTCCATTGTGGGGTCTTTTTGGTTGAACCAACGAACAGAAGGCTTTTGACTATTCTACCTTAACCTTGCACACGTTAATACAATCGCATGAATATAGGTGGCAATTTTGGCTTCATGTTGGGCCACCATTACAGCTTTTTTTAGGTCTTGGTTTACATTTTTCTCCGATCCAGGATGGATGGAATACTTTGACTTATGAGACTCATGCATAATCAAAGCTCTCAAGTCACCGAAACATGGAATCTAACTTCGATTGTTCAAACATAATGTTTCATCAGCACGAGGCTCAAGTTTGTTAATCATGCCATGCAAATCTTCGTTGATGAAGTTCTCTTCTTTCCTGGCTTCTGATTGAGCACTCAAAATCTGCTTAGGAAGATTTAACCCCATAGTCATAACTAAGGCCCAAACTCGTAGCGGCTTACTTCTTTCCTTTTGGATCAGGGCATCAGCCACCACGTTTGCCTTTCTTGGGTGATATCGAATCTCACAGTCATAGTCGCTCAACAACTCTAACCACCGTCGTTGTCTCATTTTCAACTCATTCTGATCGAGAATGTGTTGCAAACTCTTGTGATTAGTGAACATGACGCACTTTGTATCTTACAGATAGTGTCTCCACATCCTCAGGGCAAGCACTACTGCACCAATCTCTAGGTCGTGTGTGGTATAGTTCTTCTCGTAAACCTTGAGTTGGCGGGATGCGTAAGCTATGACCTTCTCCTTTTGCATCAAAACCGCGCCCAACCCTTTATGCGAAGAATCGCAATATACCACGAAGTTCTCACTTCCCTCGGATAAAGACAAAATCGGTGCACTACACAATTTCTATTTCAACAGCTGAAATGCAGCCTCTGCCTTTTCTCCCCAATCAAACTTCATGCTTTTCTGAGTCAACTTTGTCATAGGCCTAGCTATTTTCGAGAAACCTTTGACAAATCATCGGTAGTAACCGGCCAAACCTAGAAATTGACCAATCTCGGTTGGTGTCTTGGGTGACGCCCAATCCTTGATAAACTCAATCATAGTGGGATCAACATGAATGCCTTCACTATCAATCACGTGACCAAGAAATTGTACCTTTGACAGCCAAAATTCGCACTTTGAAAACTTGGCGTACAACTCTTCCTTCTTAAGTAACCTCATAATTAACTTAAGGTGTCCTTCATGCTCCTTTCTGCTCTTGGAGTAGACCAAAATATCATCGATGAATATAATCATGAATCTATCCAGATACGATTTGCACACCTGGTTCATTAAATCCAGGAATACTGCCGGTACGTTAGTCAAACCAAACGGCATTACTTGGAACTCGTAGTGACCATAGCGAGTCCTTTATGCAGTCTTGGGAATGTCTTCCTCACGAACTCTAAGTTGGTGATAACCAGATCTCAGGTCGAACTTAGAGTAGACTCTTGAACCTTGTAGTTGATCAAACAAATTGACGATTCTCGGAAGTGGGTATCGGTTCTTCACAATAAGTTTGTTTAGTTCACGGTAGTCGATACACATCCAAAAAGATCTATCTTTCTTTTTGACAAATAAAACCGGAGCTCCCCAGGGTGAGGAATGGGTCTTATAAATCCTCTATCAGAAAGTTCTTGCAACTGAGTGGATAACTCTGGCATCTCGGCTGGTGCTAATCGGTACGGGGCTCGTACTACAGGTGCAACACCAGGGACTAAGTCGATTTGAAATTCAACTTGTTGAGCAGGCGATAGCCCAGGCAAGTCTTCTGGAAAGACTTCCAGAAAATCCCATTACGAATGGCGACGTCCTCAAAGCTGCTTCTCTTTTGACTTGTCCTCTTTTCTTGATGTAAATTGAGCTTAGATAAACTTGACATACCCCTTGTAAAATACTTTTGGGTTTTTCGTACCTGTTAGATTATTCAGGCTCTTTCGAGACTTAATTTTGCCGTCCACAATCATCACCTCGGAATATCAACACTTCATCTCCTAAAGGTACACAGACTCAACATTCTCGTCACAAACGATCAACGCGTGGTATTTCGACAACCAATCTATACCAATGATGACGTCAAAACTGCCAAGTTCTACGGGCATTAGATCTATGTCGAACGAATAACCTAATAATCCTAGCGTACAGCCTCTAAAGACAACATTTGTTTCTAAAATTCTTCCATTGGCAAGCTCTATGGCATAACTAGTGTCTAAAGTGGATAGTGCAACATCAAGCAAAGCACTAAAGGTAGACGACATAAAACTCCTATCAGCTCCAGAATCGAATAACATAGAAGCATAACAGTTATTGAGAAGGAACATACCCATGACAACATTGGAATTAGGGTTTTCTCCTCCTCCTCCTCCAATAGCGTAAGCCTTTGCCGTAGCTTCATTACCTCCAGTCTGGTTTCCAGTCTTGTTTCCATTCTTGTTTCCAGTCTTGTTTCCACGGTTCTGATTTCTCAACTTAGGACAATGTTTCCTAAAATGTATTGGCCTTCCACATTCATAACAAACAATTACTGGTGATTACCAATGGGCTCTCTAAGTGTTTGGAGTAACTAAAAACTAAATGCAGTCTGTACATCCCTAGTTCTATGGACCGACCTCTCTTATAGTTTACACATCTCATAGTACACGGCCCGGCATGGAGCAACTTGCCTTGTGTGCAGTAGGGAAGAAGAGAAATACCATTTTTCTCATAGATTCTTGGCCGTGTAGCTTTCTTGCCAATTCTGGCCTCTCAAACATTTTAACTTGAATAGAACTGGGTATTGCCCGGATTGTCTCTCTAGGGTTGTTGGAAACATGATTTCATCTAAAGTTTAGTGGGTTCACAGCGATTACATTCCCTGAATATTGTCAGGCAAGTCCTCAACGAATCCTCTAACTTTGTCCTCCTACTTTGGGACCATTCTAGTACACAAACAACACAATTCACTGAAAATCTTTGGTGTAAAGCAGTCAAGTCATTTCCTTTTTATCAACAAATTCACACTCGGTCTCCATCTTCTGAACCTCGTTTCTTAGACAACACACTTCTGTCATCAAATTCATAAGTTCTGCCCAACTCATGGCATAGGCGGCCTCAATCCCAATTGTTCTCTTATGGGGTGTTTACACCATGCCAAATTGCACTGTTCAGAAGCGTGCTCGAAGGCATACCTTCACTTTGGTACTTCTCTGGACGGGCATAATCTTCTCAATTTTGTTTGCTTTTGTTTTGCTCTGTATTTTTGCTAATGGGGAACACCATGTTTCCATCTTCTCGAACCAACGAGTTAACCTAACAATCCTTCCATCAGTAAAGCTATAGTGCTGGCACTTTAGGGATGTCATGATATGTTGCACTTCTCGAGCTAGGCACAAATCCTCTACAAGTTATAGCCATTTTCCTGCTCGGTTCACATTACATTTCATTTCTCCATTCATTCCCTTTTATTTTCCATTTCCTTCATTTCCATTTCCTCCATTTCCATTTCCTCCATTTCCATTTACTTCCTCTTGACCACCCTCGTCTCTCATAAGGGGTTCAAGGTTCCTGGCAGTGGTACGAGCTCCCAATGCTCCTGCCATTTGGCTATAAATTTGCTCGTTAATTCCTTCACGTGTCCTTGATGCTCTAGATCGGGTGTTAGGCATTGTCTTAAAGCTTCATTCAGAGATACACATAAAACAATGAAATTTCGCTGGTGAATACGAGTTTGTTAGCGGGGTTCGAATTAAAATAGCAAGTTAAATATTATACGGAAATTCAAATCATAATACTTCATGATAATGCCAACGATTTAGTAATAATGCAATTACAATAAGCAAAATGAAAATATATCTTAAGTTTAAGATTATTGAACTAACTGGTACACATTAGATTTCATATCATCAATACTAATGGTTACAACACGGTTCAAAAATATAGGATTTAGAAATACCTAATAACTAGTTACTACTAGGTTCTTTAGGTCAACACTAAGATACTCAAGGAATAATCTAAGAATGGTAGCCCAAATGCCTTCTGGCACATGCCTCAAGCCTAGCAATCCTCATGCGATCATAAAATCTAAAATGCCGAATCTGTCTCATCTCCCTCGAAACACGCAACTCGATACGCTGAGACCGGGTAACTCTTTGACTCGCGACATCCATCATGTCTCTAAGTCTCATATTATCCTGCTCCAGCTCTCGGATCCTCTCCAACATATCAACACTCTGTTGTCTTGTCGCTACGATCCTGTGTCCCTGATCCCTCTGGACACTCTCAATAACCTGAACACGATTAATCGGAATCTCCTTAGTATGATCATGAAATCTCTGAACCAAATATCCCAATGTCTCATACATGACCTCTACAGCTCCCTCTTGAGCAGCCTCAGGGATATCATCAGCTACCACTGGGTGAGTAACTCTATCCACTCCAACCTCAATTGGGCCTCTCATACTCGTCTCAATCTCCTCTTGATCAATAGCCTCAACTATAACTCTAGCATGAATCCCTCTATCTCTAAGAGCATCCGCATAAGCGATACACTCGTTAATCTCTGCCTGAATCTCAGGGTTAATATCAATGCCATCACTCCTTACAACATCAACAACCATCTCTAAATCAGTCCCTCTACACCTAGATGGCTCAGAACTCTAATCTCAAAAGTCAACTCCTAATCCAGCCTCTCTATGGTATACATTTGGCTCAAAACTTCTCTAAAAACCCTAATAAAATCTGTAGCTGTCTCAGGAATCTAATCCTCTTAGGTGATGGTAAAAGGTCAGCACATGCATAAGATAATGCTCCAAGGGTAGGTGAAGATAATGGTACAGATGCAGCAAGGGATCTACTCCTCTTGCGAGAAGGACTCGCATAAGAAGAATCATGAGATGGTCTGTCAGAAATAGCAGATACTGTCATGATCACGATGAATACTCAGGTACCAATGAACATAAAGATGTTAGGTCTCATTACCCAGTGGTTGTGGTATTGATGATCCAGAAGTGAAACGATCCTAGATGTCAGAATCAGTTATGACATCGCAGAGAACCGAAAGAAGGTCTCTGATGATGAACTCGATGATGAATCCCTCGAAGAATCATCTAAAGAAAAATGATCTAAAGAAGAGTAATGAACTGAATGTCTCACAACAAGACAGTGAGTAGGTAACGGTCTAACCCTCTTCCTCGCATTCATCATGTGTATCAGCCTATTAAGATGGTAGCGATACGGTCGACCATGAGGAATAGGCTGCCCAGGTGCAAGAACCATGATTCAATGTCGAAGTGCACCAGATGCAACAGGTGAACTCTAGGTAGAAAGGGTAGTCTCAGTGAATGGTGTACCATGGGTAGGTAATGGTGGTGTATCAAGTATATCACTGTCTGAAGAATCATCGGTCGATGAAAGAAATGGTGAAGTAGCTGGTATTGGTGTATGATCTTATGACGGGTCCTCAGATGGATCAAACTCCGTATCAGATGCGGGTGAATAATCAGGTGATGCGGGTGTATAATCAGGTGATGGTGGTATAGTGGGTGAAACAATAGGTATCAGTGTGGTATCAATATGGGTAGTAGGTGGAATCACAGAATGTGTAGTGTCAGGGATAATGGTAGGGATAGTACCAAACAAGATAACTCGTCCAGTAGATGTCCCCACACTCTCCTCAAACGAATCTGATGAAACTGAGATAACAGAGATAGCCATGACCTGCACAAGCAGAAGTTTATATAAATATCCTTTATACCAACCATGCATGATGCGAGAAAAAGAATGATCAAATGGGTAAATGAATGAACGAATGAATGGGTAAATGAATGCATAGATGAATGATTGAATGAATAACCATAGGATGGAAGTACTCTGCGAAAAGAATTGCATTAATTTATAGAAATATTTAGTTTTACTTTGTATTAATTACCTACGTACATATACATATTACATATATGTAAAATCACGTAAGGCACGTATAATAACGTAGGATCACATACTGGTTATAGACCAGACCTAGTTTATACTACCTGGTTCCTTATAACCTTGGCCCTTGATACCAATCTGTCACACCCCCAAATAGCGTCCCGTCCGATACCAATCTGGTTCCCTATAAAGAACGACCTCTAAGGGTACGTTTTAAAAATAAACACCATTGCATAAATTCAAAATATTAATAAGTTTTACATCGATCAAATTTAAAAGATTCAAAAGTTAAAATGCGGAAGCTTAAATAAGTTCAACAACGGTATTTAAAAGCAAGAATAAAATTTCTGGTAAACGGTCTGGGCAATAGACTTCTCGTAAGTCAAGCAACAAGTATCCATGCTAAGCTAGACCTGAGTAAAAACAAGCTTTAAAACATCAACATAAGTCGACTACGTCGAATTCATCAGGTTTAGTTCAACTTATTGAACATGTGGACCACAAGATTATCAAAACGTATGTGACAGTTATAGGAGATACAACTTCACATAAAAAGGCATTTACGTTGCACTAAGCTCATGACATTGAAGCTAATACTGAAAGATAGCATGTGCAGTGCTATAAAGGCTTTCCCTTCAGGTGTCCGACCAAAGACCACCTAACTAGTTTTGACATGACATATATCCGTTAGTTAATGGCAAAAATCGACATGTAAGTGCAGTATTACCCGCATAGGAATAATTAGTCCCAATTGATATATTTATTTCACTTGCCGCTCACTTAACCAGCCAGTCGTTTAAAGGTGATTAACAGTTCATGATATTCAGGCAATTATTGGTCTTAAGAGCTACTTAGGCAGCACGTAAACGGGGAATTTCTCATGTATAATACTTGTGTCCAATTTTAAAAGCAAGCAATGTTTCTCACCCCAAGTTATAAAATTAATTATTCAAAACGAGTAAAGAGTGGGGCTATGAACTCACCTTGATTGGTGAAATGAAAGAGAATAGACTAGAATTAAATCACCACACGATAACGCAAACGACGGTTCCAAAGTACACATATTGAAATGAAGGATTTGGTTTTTATATATCGGTTTAGAGTAGTAACGAATTACGGATAATGCATAAGCATATACTAGTGTACTTTTGTTAATATGTTTACAAAAATTAAAGCTTGTGATCGTATAATAGTCAAAATGTTTTCGTAAGTAAAACGAGTAAATAATAGTATGTATACTAATATTATATACATATAATTGTCTAAGTAAAAATATATATTTTATATACTTTTGTATATAGATAAATTTTTTTATTTATTGTTCCGGCACTTTATGAAATTCTTGTATATCTAGTTTTATCATGTGCGTTTTCTAGTATTTACTAAGTATAATAATTTATAAAAATTTCGGCATGATCCGTTCGTGTTACACATTTTTCCAAAGTCGTAGACTTTATTAAAAACCATTTTCAAATCACTTTTAATCCACTTTTCATAACCACAACCTATACATCATCAAATCTCTTTTTATAAGTTATCAAAAGACCATTCGGACCCTTATTGGGCTTTTAGGCCCAATAAGCCTAATATTATTATTCGTAACGTCCAACGTTCAAAATGAGTTAAACGTATAGCGTCTAAGTCGTACACTATCAAATAAGCTATTCATGAACTTATTCAATAAGCTACACCGTAGCTTTACGCCTTGGTGTATTGTGTTTATGTTGGGCCTTGGCCCGTTAAGTCCAAAAATATAGTTTTACTTATCCATATAGTCCGATAAGCAAAACATTAAATAATAAACACGCGACTTAATAATAAGCTATTAAATAAGCTCACAATAAGCCAAGCAATAATAAGCCGAACCACATAAGCTCAAAAATAAGCTCGTGGTGTTGGGCCTTGGTTGTGGGACGCGGCTAAAAGCCCAATAAGCCATATTCGGGCTTATTTGTTAAGCCGAAATAAGTTTACCATTTGTCCCTTCAAAATAAGCTAGAGAATAAGCTAACTAATATAAGCCGAAACAAAATAAGCTAAACAAATACTTCTCCTCCCTTTCCTAGTTGGGCCGAATACAAGCATAAGCCCATTAAGCTCAATAAATCAAAATAAGCTTTTCCAAAAGCTTATTATATAAGCCGAATATAAATAAGCTATAACATACCATTTTGATTACACGAAAATAACCACGATCACAAAACTATACTTTCCTTATATTTCCTTTTATTATTTTCGAACCATATGCATAACCTTTTAAGGTTTATGTAGTTTTAAAATCTTTATTTTTACAAAATAAGTTGTACAACTAGTATGTATGCATCAAGATGATCATGAAAGTACAAGTTTTAAAAAGATTAAGAGACTTACAAAAAGAAGTGGTTTAGAAGGATGATTGATGACTAGAAACAACCCAAACGTTGTTTATAACTAACCCGAATACAATAAAGTATTAACCACGAACAATATCTTCAAAGGTTTTTAATCAAGATTGAGAAAATTATGAGTTTATGTGTGTGTGAGGTGGTTCGAACAAAAGAGCAAGAAAGAAGAGAGAAAACTCAAAATTTTGTGTGTGTGAATAATGAAAGAATGAATGAGATATGCATGTATTATATAAGAACAAAATTTCACACACCAAGAGTGTGTGTGCTTGTGTGTGCGTCGGCTAGAAGCCAAGGGACCAAGAGGGGACCAATTTGATCCACCAATGGGGCTTAAGGTGGACAAAACTAGTCACATGATGGCTTGAATGTGTCTTATATGATTCAAAATTCAAAAATGGTATCCCATGCATGCATGTTGGTGGTATTCGGTTGCAAGAAGCCAAAGGAGGGGACCATTGTGGTCTCCACCATGCAAGAGTTAGTGGGTTTGAGATGAATTAATTTCCATGGTTCCTAACTTGCACTTATTGATCAAAATAAAACACGTAGCACGCGAATAACGAAAACGAGTAACGGTATCACCAAAAATTATGAAATTTTAAATATTGCCTTAAAATATAAAAACATGAATATTATCAAAATACTACAACGTTTGGCGTCCCGGAGACGATTCTCAGATAAAAGCGGGAAAACTTCCCGATTGAACGTAAAAGTTTAACGAAACTTTAAAAATTCAAATTATCGACCGGTAACGGCTAAAATATTGAACGGAAATTTGCGGGGTGTCACATCCTTTCCCCGTTAAAAGAGCTTTGTCCTCAAAGCTTACGACGTAGCATCTGCCACGGGTGCAGAATTTGGGAAAAGATGAGGGTACTTCTTTTGCATTTGATCTTCACGCTCCCAGGTGAACTCAGGACCTCTCCTCGAGTTCCAACGCACTTTCACAATCGGAATACGGCTCTGCTTCAGACGTTTGACCTCACGGTCCATGATCTCGACAGGTTCTTCGATGAAGTGGAGTTTGTCGTCGATTTGGATCTCATCCAACGGTATAGCAAGAGGTTCATCGACTAAGCATTTCTTCAAATTCGAGACGTGAAACGTACTATGAACTCTACTCAACTGCTCTGGGAGTTCAAGATGATAGGCGACGGTTCCTACTTTAGCAATGATCTTAAAAGGTCCAATATAGCGAGGGTTCAACTTTCCCCGTTTGCCAAAACGTATCACCCCTTTCCATGGTGACACTTTCAGCATGACCTTATCTCCTATTTGAAACTCAAGGAGTTTCTGTCTTACGTCGGCATAACTCTTTTGACGATCACAGGCTATGATGTGTCGTTGTATAGGTGTTATTTATGATTATCAGTTTTTACATTTATATTTAGCCGACTAACCTAAAGACAACACTTTAACGGGCAGAGTACCCGGTCAAGATGTAGCTTCGCGGTAAGTAGGGTGTCGAACACTAAGAGTAAGAGTTAACCTATTATTCTATCAGTATTTTATTCTATCTAGATTAGTCTAATTACTGGTTAAACCTATGATATACATATTTACTAGAGGTAAAAGGAGGGTTTTCCGCCTGAGAGACTGGCACAAGTTTATGGTGACAAATATCAATTCTAAGCACAATACATACTAAAGCAAATAAACACAAGACAAAAGAGCGAAACGATCCAAATAATAGAAAACTGTATTAACCATGTTAAATCTGATTAAATGTTGGTTTGATTAATTAGTTCAATGGTTGCTTATCTCAAGGCGGCATATCATTCTTAAGACTTAGGCGGTACTTCTTCCTAAGACCTAGACACGAACAATCCTGTCACGATTAACGCATCCGCATAAAGCATCCTATAGTTTAATTATAATCTACCATAGGGAATTAAAGCAGTGGTGATCCTGTTAATACCCTAGCCCATCGGGACTTTACCCACTTATTGCTTGATGTTGTTTTATACACCGGTAGTCCACCACCAAAATCAATACCAATTAATAAATGAACAATACTGGTTGAATAATTATCGGGTCACCTGCCGGTCAACTAAGCTCATAATCAAAGAGTAATGATAAGGTATCATTTGTGATCCTATTGGTCCGGGCATATAGAACACAACATGGAGAGCCATCCCGACATCTAGGTTACTGGTTAGGTCTCCCTAGACCCAGTTGAATGATAGGTCGCATGTACAAGCACATAAACAAGTATAAGGCGATAAACATAATTAAACAACAACGATAAATTAAGCAAAGCCGGATTAAAATAAACCAAACATTATAATCTTCATTAACATGGCTAATATCCGAGGGTATTAGCCTACAATCATTGTCATTATTACAAATGTGATCAAACAATTAAAAATCAAATGATTAAGAAAGTAAGAATTACACGATGTCTTCTATGGGATTAGGAGTAGTGCTCGACCTTGTATGCTCTTCTTGGCTTGAGAAATTTGACTTTAGTTATATACTATACAGAGAATGTGATATTGCACACTAAAACTCGTTTTTGAGTCTTGTATTTATAGTGTCTGAAATACGCCTGGATATGCCGTATCTTCATTGCTGGATACGGCGTATAGGTGCAGAAAATAGTATTCTTTAAATGTCTTCGTTTAAGCTCTAGAATTGCGCCTTTTTGCTTCTTCTTCACAAGTGACTCCATAAAACTGGGTAAAATACGTAGGATAAATGATAGTAAAGTATGACGTTATTTTATGATATCAAATATCCCCCCACTTGAATCCCACTATCCTCAAGTAGACTTTAAAAAGATTTTGAAAGTGTATCCCAACCGAGGTTAAGGATTTTTCCGTTAAGCATTTCTTTCATGTTCAGATCATCTGTACAAAACCAAGCTCCTCACGAAATATGGAAATGAAATCACTCAACTAATCTAGGGTGTATCATTTTAGTGGTACGCTTATTTGCTCAGTCGTGATTAGCTTTGTATCATAGGCTTATGTTAAATGATAGGTTGAATGTGACGTTATGTTATGATCATCAGATATCCCCCCACTCTGATATCCTATTTGTCCTAAGTAGACTTTAGATAAGATTTTGAAAATGTAGATCCCAAACGAGGTTAAGGATTTTTTCGTTTTAAGCATTTTTCTTATGTTCCAGAATTCAACCTGTACAAAACAAAACTCCTCACGAATATGAATGAAAAATCACTCAGATCACTCTTACTATTCTAGGGTGGTATCATTTTTAGTATGCTCATAAGCACAGTTCATGATTAGACTATCGTATCATAGTTGGCTGTAGATACACATGTCTCCACCTCTAAAGCTAAGGAGTAACAAGTCTCAAAGGTATATGGGTATTTATTCAAGAGCTCGGGTTGTTGATCATGTCTTATAAGGATGAAGAATGATTAAGGTGTGGAGCTTTGCACTTTCACCCGAAGTTTGGGTCATCCAACAAAGCAGCTAAGCATGTGTACACCCTGAATCACGGCTAGACACAACACGCTCAATCACATCCTCTTGCGAGTGGATCCTAAAGTTATATATCAGGAAGGAAGTAAAATAGTTGTTAAATAAAAAATACACAAAACAAATTGAAGTTAAAAGCAACAAATAAGGTGCGGTTGCTAGTAACTTTCCCCGACCGTCCCATGATGAAGACTCGAACATATAAACAAACGTCTCGATCATAGACATGACAATGACAACCTAAGTTGACGTTCCCATAACGGTCAACTTCCCTTACATCCCTAAAACTTTACATACTTTTACAAATAAGTGGTGATATCGGCCACTTTACAAAACTTTACATCGTCGATCGTTCCAAATAATGTTCTTCGGTATAGGCCTCAACTCAATTAGATATCATACATCATCCTTTTTTTTTCTTTTTTTCTTTTTTTTGCTTGCTAATACATCATAAATCTTGGTGTAATTCACCGTCTTCACTATCATCATTTGCCCGGTTGATCTTTCCTTTTAACTTTTCTTCTACGGACATAATACATAATTGCGAAAGTAGCAAGATACACGAGCTACAAAACATCCCCATTGCATTGTGCAATTTTCCCAACCATTACAGACAGAGAAATTTTCACTTTGACACAGGAACTACAAAACTTTACAGGAAAGCAACTAGCAACATGGATCAAATAGGCTTTAATCTACACGGTAGGCTAAGGTATAAGGTGAAATGAGAACAATTTTTTATATTGGTGTGAAAAAGAAGAAGAATGGTCAGCAGGTTGTTCTGAGGTATCAAAACTCTATAAAAATGAGAGTAACTGAAAAGGGTTACACGGGGGTTATACCTAACCAGGTGTAGTTAGTTAAAAAATATGACATGTAAAGATCTTTTTTGTTTAATCCTAGAAATAACCAGTCAGCGTGTTTACTCTATCTAAAACTCATAGTACGTTATTCATTGAGGGTCTTGAGTGATTTTACCAGGCCAAGTTCTAAAGTCTTCTACATCACCGTTCATCATACGCATATTTTTGTGGAATTTTTGTAAGCATATTGGAAACGGATAGGATTAATTCTCACAATAAGAAAATAAGGGTTATAGTGCTCTGCGTAATGTAATAGTGTATTTTTCACAAAAAAGTCATGATAATTTTTTTAAATTTGATCCGTTTTTAGGCATGTTAGCAATTTATTTGTAAAAATGAGGACAAGTACATTCTAATTCTCCATCCCCCCACTTAAATTATACAACGTCCTCGTTGTATAGACAAATTAAATAATATGGGAAAAAAATTAGAACGAGGGAAATGTCACCTGATTGTTAGCTCGACATGGTTCTCCATTTGAGTTGTTTTGGCGAGCAAAAAGAGTGTTGACGGGGCTTTTGAATGCCGAGCAGAAGTCAACACTAGGTATTTTCAGACTATACTTTTGAAGTCGGTTTTGTTTACCGCAAGGTCCTGCATATAAGTTAGAAGACGTTCGTGCAATTCGTGCTTTCGCTATCCTACAATACAAGCAAACAATTAAACACACAACTGTGCAAGTTATAATACGCCGTATCCCAAACCCTAGGATACGCCGTATGTAATCCTGCGAAAACAATTAAATACTGAAAATTAAAAACTAATAATTGTTCAGACATGCATACGCCGTATCGAGAGGGTTTCGATACGCCGTATGTATGTCTGACAGACAGACTCAATTTTAAAATTAAAATTCAAACAATTTAAATGCAACAAACAATTAAAAACATAACCGGGTTGTCTCTCGGGGAGCATTTTTGTTTCAGTTGGGTCGTTTAAGTTCGACCTGTTTTCATTTCACGCTTTTACCTTATTCATTTGCTGATGGGATTATGACCTGTTATTCGATAGATAATAGTGTATGTGATAACTTTATGCCAGTCTTGTGTTCTATCAAAATAAGTTAAACGATCAAATAATTATATATCCAAAAGCAATCAGAAAGTGTTTGAATGTAATATACAATTACAAATCAACAAATAGATAATGAAGGAATCAGGGGTCGGGTGAGCATTGGATGGTTGGCTTGGGGGTGGGGTGGAGGTTATGCCTCTCCGTCCTGGGCTGACACGTCTACGGATTGATAATCCTGAGCTACTGCAAGGGTGGTGTCAAAAGGTATCATAGGTTCTGGTTCCATGGTGTCCATAAGCTGAGTCACTACAAGAGAACCAGCCAGGTGGAGGACTCTAATCTAATTAGTGGTGAAAGCGCGCAACATCACCTCGACTCAAGCCCGTAACATCACGTTAAAGGTTGTGCACCTCCTCCTTGAGCCTATCCATCCTCTGAGATATGGTATGGGGCTGTGGAGCTGGTGGAGGTGCCTGTGCGGGTGCTGGTGCAGGAATCTCTGGAGCAACCTATGCGGCCTGCCTTTCCAGCACTCATCGGTATGAGGCACCAGGCCGCAGAAAACCTGCTGACTCTATGGTCTTGGGGCTACCAAGCCAAGTGTCACGTACCTCGTGCTTATGTGAGTCTTCCCGAGCTGTGTAAATCATCTCAAAGGGAGCTCTCGAGAGACTACTGCAGCCTCTCAATCCCTCGTCGCTACCCAACCCATAATGTGCGGCCAGCACGGCCCAATAAAATGTCCACCTGACAGCCTCGCTATGCTCTTCCTCCCCTCCGCATATCTAAATAAATACTGAGCTAAAAGATGTGGGACGTTGACAGTCCCATGGTCCATTCTGCGGAGGTAGAAGAGATCAATACTGGTCACCTTCTCAGGTGCCTGCCCTCTACCAGAAATAGTGTAAGCAATCATCCTGTGGCATAGCCTCCTCACAGGGTCTCAAATAAGCACATAAGAAGGGACGGGCCCCAAAAAGTCTCTGTCAGACGAGATCTGTAACCAGTAATCCCTAAGATTTTTTTTCTTTTTCTTTTTTTCCCCTTTCTCCCACCACCCCCTTTCCCCCCTTTCTTCCTTGTTTCTTCCCCCCCTCTTTTCCTCCGCTTTTTTTTCCCTCTTTCTTTTTCCCCTCTCCCCCCCCACCACCACTCCCCTACCCCACCAAACAACCTTGTCAGGGGATCTAATGCGATCACTCTCAGCCCAGTAGTCTCGAAATCTACCCTATGCCAATCTCCTGCTCGTTTGCAAACCTAATGGCCAAAAATAAAAACTGTATCCAAAGACATTCTCCCTCCTAATTCCACCAAGGCTGAAAGCTAAAGCTGTACCAGCGGCATCTAAATCGCTTCTATTGTATTCACTCATTCGGATGTATCATAAACTCCTAGATAAAAACTCTCGAATCCAAAAGGAGCCAGATCTCAAAACATTCGCTCCAAGCATGACTCCGCAAAATACCTGCCCCATTATTCCACAGTACTATACCTATCCTCAATCTCAACGACCATGGGATCCTGCCTCTCTCGGGATTGGTGTAAATACCCACGAAAGTCATAGACATTCACTCCGAAATAACACGGTTATGTTAAACTCAATAAAGTCGCCAGTTCTCTGCTCGTAAGCTTGTGTCCGATAGCTGTTGTGTATCCATGGTACCTTGTTACCTGAGCCATAGGTATCTCTGATCAGCAGTAGGTAATGGTGCCATATCTGAAAGATTTAAAAAAATTAGCATACATCCTGTCAGAGGTTAAATAAGGCGTATGTGTAAAAGAATACGCCGTATAAGGAGTTAAAAGGCAATACGCCGTAGGGGTGAGCATGGTTCGGTTTGTTCGGTTTTTGTATTAAAACCGTAACCATTGTATAAACCGAAAACCAACCGAAAAATTTCGGTTTTTGCTTTTTAGAAACCATTCGGTTTTGATTTTGTGTCGGTTTGGTTTTTCGGTTGTCGGTTTATTTACGGTTTGGTTTTTTGGTTTCTAGACGACTTATTGAGCTTTGCTTTTGCAAAGTCGATTTGGAATATGCCATATACCAACACCTTCAAAGCTTTAAAGAAACAATCTAAATAAGAAAAACCAAAGACACAACAATGATAATAAGAAACAAATGACAATAAAATTATATATGTGTTATAAAGCAATACAATAACAATGATAAAAACATAATAAACATAAAAAACTTATAGAAGATAATTTATTATGTGTCATTAATGGCATGTACAAGAAGTATACGAAACAAAGAGTAGTTTACTCGACATAATATAGTTAATCCAGCGGAGCATATTCATCGTCCCTTAGCTTCGATCAAAACTTATTTTTGTTCCTATGTTTATAAAGATCGGTTCGGTTTATATCGGTTTTATTTTAATGCTAAAACCAAACCGAACCAAAAACTTCGATTTTTTCAAAATCAGAAAACCGAACCATTGGTTTTTTAATCGGTTTCGGTTCTTCGGTTTTTTTCGGTTTAGGTTCGGTTTTTCGGTTTCATGCACACCCCTAATACGCCGTATGTTTTAAAGGATACAGCGTATGAAAAATTAAATACTCCTTAATTAAGTTGATACGCCGTATAAAATTTTGCACGAATATGGCGTATGCTGTTTAAAAAATGTTTCTTATAATCAAACATATGCCGTATATAACTTACGTGGGTACGGCGTATCCAAGTAAAATTAGGGTAAAAATTTATGAAATACACCGTATCCCATGAAATGTAATACGTCGTATTGCATAGGGCAGTTTTTTAAAATCAAAAAGGGAATCTCCCTAACCCATTCATTCCCAGTTTAAGACAATGCATTAATTAATCTATATAGGAAAGAGGAGGGGAGGGGGGAAACATATCAATCCAAAGCATAAGCCCTAAATCCAAAATCTAAATCCTAACCCTTAATATATATAATTTGAAAATAGGATTGAGGATAAGATGTTACCTGATGATTAGGAGGAAGTAGAGGATGAATAACACATACTCGATTCGAGTGAAAAGGATCCGGTAATTTTTTTTATGGTGGAGTAAAAAGTGTATTCGTTGAAATGATACTGGTGTTTGGATGCTGGTATTTAAACCCGACTCGATACGCCGTATTGGGAGTTTTCTGATACGGCGTATCAGACTTTTAAGTTGATACGGTGTATAGGTTTTCCTATACACCGTATAAAGACCAATTTTCAAAAATTAAAAGTAGAACATACCTTGGCCTCTGCAAAATTTTATTCGAGAGCCATCCTTATAATACCGCTTAGGGTCGAACGGAATTTCGAATGGCACACACAGGTTCATAATGAGAAAGAACAGCATTCCGGTCATACAATAATAAATAGCAAGGCTTAAATTAGTGACGAGATATCTTATTTCAAAATCGTCTCTGGTTTCATCGCGACATGTTTCTAAAAACTCATCTTCCCTTTAATTATCATTGTCAATTTCTGATTTTAAATCAACAGAATGAGTATCGTTAAATAGATCATTAAAGCGTGAGATAATCTCTTCTTCATATTCAGACAATGATGTTTCATCAATAGGATCACATTCGTCAGTTTTATCAGTACTTACGGGAGTTTTAATCCAAAGATCTGATTTTGATGTCAAACCATCGTTGTATACAATGGCGAGAAATTCGTTTTCAAAGTCATTAAAGTAGTCTAAATCATGATCAATCGTAGGGTTGGCTGACAAAGCTAAATCGTTATCATCATTTTCCGAACCTGTTTTTAGATCATTTAAAGAAACCATTTTATACGAAAATGAGTTTTCATCAAAGATTACCGTGTAGTCTTCATCATCAGATTCGTCAATGATATTATGTATTGTAGCTCATTGTCGTTAGGAGGACTTACAGTGGGTTCACACGGAGGTGTTGTTTTGGATACGTTGAAGACTATGCCTGGGAATTCAGTCTCAAAATCTTCTCCTTCATCATCGTACTCTCTTATTACCCCTCCTTGTTTAGAATTGAATGAGTTACCATTTATTTCCCCGAAGATGATGGCTGGAAACTCTTTTTTAAAATCTGTTAAGCATTTCTCCTCATAATAATGTTTCGATTAGTCGCAAATTCTACTAGTATGCCAATCGAAACTCATCATACCAAACAGATATTTGAGCTTTTCCTCTTATCTCAGTCGATGTATTCTTCCATGGTGATGTTGGGGTCGTTCATTGTTTCCTGAGATAGATTTGCTAAAGAGAAACGTTAAATTAACAGATACGCCATATTCAGAGATCTGAATACGTCGTATTTAATAAAACACTAATACATACAGAATTTAAATGATTAAATTAAAAAATTAGCAGGTTAGAAGTTAAAACTAACAATTATACACTAAACAAGTTAAAGATTAGAAATACTAAAAAGAATAAAGATTAAACTAATCACTCCCCGGCAACGGCGCCAAAAACCTTGATGTGTCTTTGGATAGGTGTTATTTATAGTTATCAAAGTTTTACATTTATATTTAGCCGACTAACATAAAGACAACACTTTAACGGGCAGAGTACCCGGTCAAGATGTAGCTTCACGGTAAATAGGGTGTCGAACTCTAAGAGTGAGAGTTAACCAATTATCCAATTTAGTTTTTAAGCTATTCTAGATTAGATTAATTACAAGTTAAACCTATGCTATATACGGATTTCTAACAAGATGGGGGGTTTTCAGCCTGAGAGGCTGGCACAGGTTTACGGTGACAAATAACATTTCAAAGCACAAAATAAACTAAAGCAAATAACACAAGCAAGAGAACGATATGAGCCAAATAATAGAAAACTGTATTAACCATATTAAATCCAATTAAACGCAGGTTTGATTAATTAGTGCAATGGCTTGCTTATCTCAAAACGACATATCATTCTTAAAGACTTAGTCCTTAACACAACCTCCCTCACTATCCACTACAAACCTTACCCTCAAAATATCAAACCTCAAAATCAACAAAAATACAACAACAAACAACAACCACAATAAACCAATCCTTTTAAAACATAATCCCAATACAACATTCCAAACCCACAATATTCAAGATAATAAAAACCACCCACCTTAATACCACCCACCACAAAAAAAACACAAACCAAAATAACAATACATTTTTCCAACACACTTTACCCATCCTTACCCCCCAATCACCAATACCAACTTACCAACTAACATTATACCAATCTATCACAAAATTACCCTTCAAAAAACCAACCCCCCCATTCTCTCACACCATCCCATCCCTTTAACCATAAATTACACCCACTCCCCTAACACAATCACTTACTCCCATAACCCTCCCCACCCCCCCCTAACCTTATCAACCCCACCAACACCCCACTCAACCCAACATCCCCTCTTCAACCCATCCACCCCCCCAAAAACACAACCAAAACCCATTACAACCCTATTACACTCCCCCCCACCAATAAACCACTCAAACCCCACATAAAACCCCCCAACCACCCCCCTCATCAAACCTTCCCTACCTCCAACCCCTCATACAACACTTCCAACTTAATATCCCTCCCAATTCATCAAACAATTCAATCTACCAACAGTACTCTCCAGCTCCTACAACCAAATACTTCTCCACATTACCAAGGTAATCCCCCTATCCCAAACTAACAACCACATCTACCCCTGAACATGTGTACTGAATGACTCAGACTGCTCCTCACACCATTCATGCAATCTCTCATAACGTGTCTCTCACCTATTCAGCTGTAGTTACTACATGTTCTACATCCAAAGTCATAACATCTCCCTGCTCACCTCACACCACCAAATTCACCAAAACTCGTGTGAACAAGACACCTCGCTACTAACCAATATACACAAATGTGTGCCATGCCTTACCCACCCACATAAACCTTCTAGAAATAACCTCATATTCAACCTCCTAACATGATTTTCCCATGATCACATTAACTGTGTCTTAACCAATATAAGTCGTCAGAACGTCGTCTCAACTTATCGCATACTATATATGGATACCTCATTGCACATCTTATACCATGCTACAATTCATGTCCTAAGTAAATGCATACCCCACTAGAAGAGAGATCAACCCTATATACAATAAACCTCACCTCCAAATTCCAAAAATCAACAACCCCATATACAACAAACAACATCACACAACCCACAAAACCCCACACCCTACCCCACACAATCCAACCAAACCACCCTATTTACCCCATCCCCATACGCGCTGCACCAGAGAACTATCCGTGTCATGTCCGTAAACTTACCATAACGCACTGTACCTCAACAACGCAAATCACCCATCCCTCCACCCCCGCCCCCTCTGTATAGAAGTCGTAAGTCTACCATCCCCCCACCACATGAAAACCAGCCATAATAGAACATATGCTCCAAAGCACTACCCACCCCACCACACACCCCCCCCCACCAACCCCAAACCCCCCATGATTGCCCCCCCCACCCCTCGTGTACTCACCGTCAATAACCAATCCATGTGACCATAATCGTAACCCCACATACAGAATCTCTAACATTTTGTCCCCCACCGTCATCACACACTAATATCACAAAGACCATACATCACCCTCCCCTTCCACACTCCCCTCCCACCCCCCCATCACAATCATGAGTGAACCGTACCAAAATTCACATATCTGTATTCCTCCCCACCCTCCCCTCACCCACTACATCCCCCAATAATCCCACCTCCCTCACATCTATAAACACAAGAGTATGCTACTCACAACATCTATAACACAGCCCATGTGCAAATCGTATCAACTCTATGCGCCCAATCACCACTCATTAATCATCACACCAACCCCAGACAGAGACACCCTCAACAATGTGTTTATCTCTCACTAATAAACCAACATATCACAAAATGTGTGTAAGAGACCTCAACATCAACCACACATTGTCCTGTACCAAGCGTTCATAACAGTCCCTCCATACTCCCTCCCTCAACACCACCATTGTGCACCCACAACTCGTATGACTATATCACCACACACCACTCCAACTCGCCCTCACTCAATACCCAACAACACTACTCGCCTACCTTCTACAACCACCACTATGTGTATACATAAGTCATAGAGAGTCATTGATAATCTCACCAATACCCTTACACTCCTACCCCACTAAACCCCCCCCTACCAGACTACCACCACCCTCACTCTGTTTGTAACAGGACCCTATAACACTGCCAGATGTGTTGCGCACCAAACACCAGTGCACTACCCCACTGTGTGTCCAGTATCCAAGCCCTCCGCACACTCAATTCATATCTCTAAACCACCCCAACCTCCACCACAATTAAAGACGCACTCCTAGATCAGCTATTGTAACATCATTCATATTCCCCCAGTGTCCCCACAACTACCGTTGTGTAACACCAACTCCCAGCATTCCTGACTTACTCCGCTATCACACATCTAATAAATTTACCCCTCATATTATCTACAGAGACTCCCCCTCATTAATACATCCTATCCACTATGGATACGTGCAAAACACTCCCACTGTCAGCACCCAATTGCAAACCAAAAACTATACTGTCCTGCAGACAACTGCCCCCATGTCTCTATGGCTAAATAATACAATCCACACCTAAAGTCCCCCTCCCTCCCAATATACCCACCCCCCATTAATCACAACACAACCCGAATGTAAACATATATCCCATATTACAGACCCTACCTATCTGTGTCCCCACTAACCATCTAGAGTGACTTTTTTCCATATACCAACACACCCGTATAATCTCATACATGCACTAACACGCCCAATAACCCACACCAACTCAAACTCATTCTTCACCACCTACATACTACCAATCTACTAACAGCGTTCCGTTCACCTACAATCACTCGCTATCCTCACGACTCTCTGACACAACTATTGCTAGACGTCATACCTCCAAACCAAATATGAAATACTACAATAACTCACCCTCATTATATAAGTGGTGTGTGTGTGCATACAACTCAATAGCCTACACCACATCTTCCCCGACTAATATCCAAATAATCAGATTGTCACATTCAAACACTCCTCTGTGTGCCAGTCTGAATCCCACCCTTCTTATGAAGTCCTATCATTCATAATTATATTCAGATATGTAATGCACATACACTCCCCTATCTACACCCATCTCCAGTCCCAATCCTATACTGACCCAAACCTCCACTACCTCATCCCGACGAAACAGTAACCACAAAGTCCTACGCCCAACCTACCCCGTCTACATACCAACAATCCCCTACACTCCGTTACAGAGAGACCTCCCATCTCAATGTATCTACACTCTACCTTATCTCTCACCAGACAATGCAGAAAACCATCTTATAAAACCCTATACCTATCGTCGCGTAATGTCTCCCCCACGCTCTTTAATACACAGATCGCAGTGAGACTACCCTCTCAACACTACTAACATGTAATCCCTCTGCATCCTACCCCAAATTGTAAGTCCGTGAATTAGCAAAAGTCCTCTAGTCGCCACATCCAAGTCTCTATCGTACTATCAAAGGTCATAGTTCCCATAGTTTAATATTCCCCTGTTGTAATGTGTTCCCAGAGAGAACTCTAACACTTGTCACCACCCATACTCGCCACACCTCCCACCAACGCACCAGATAACTAGTACTACCCCCCCACCCACCCAACACCATCACCCCCCGCGTAGATCTCACATATGATAACACCATTTCATAATCCCTCACTACATCGTCCCTAATCCACAACCCCTCTTCCCTTCCTGTGCACTCCCAATAAGTCAATCCACATCTCCTCATCACTCCTCAACAATCACGTCCACTAACAATACAGTCCACAATACCCAATACCTCATAGTAGATATCCCAATGTCTCACCATATCCAATACTAATCACCTAGACGCCCCGCCTATGTGTGCTGTCTTCAACCTCATAGCCACGCTCCTCATCTACTTATACCCTCAATTCAACCCCCTAGCCTCTGTGAATATCACACCCTAATCAACTCACCAAAACTCCCACCCATAAATATCCTTAAAATCAACTCTAACCATCACCCTAACAGATTATAAGAAAAAAAAAAAAAAAAAAAGAGATAAGTTAGAGTACATGTATCAGAAATTAAAATGAGAGTGTGATAGTAGAGAGTATAAAAGAACCAAAAAAAATATATATAAATTATAAAAATAGAAGACTAGAAAGATTTCATGAAGTATCTGTGTTCCACTAATAATTACCGCCAACCCACCAACCCATATAACATACCAACACCTACATATAACCTCCCTACACCCCCCCAATATCCTCATACCATCCCACCCCCCCACCTACAACAACTCCCCCCCACCCCCCACCCCCATATCACACACCCCTCATTCAAAACCCCACCCTAATCCTCCCCCAATCCCCATCCCACTTACCAATCTACAAAACCACCATCAACATACTCAAAATTATACCTATATTAACCCCGCCCTCAATATCAATCATCTGCACTCATATCCACTCAACTCTCAACCAACAAAAACATAATTACACACGTGTGTGTAAGTTAAACCTCCAAAATGTAACTATCCACTTATCCAATCCTTAATAATTTTAATGTATGTCTTAAACATCTAAAATAAACACCTAATAAAGCCTCACACCATTTCTATTTCAATGAAATCACACCTTTTACCAACCCCAATACCAATAATTAAAATACAAACTTGACCTTCCCCCCAAAGAGTAATAGTAACAAATACAGTTTTAACGCGTTATGTGGATAAACAAAGTGTGTGTGTTATTGTTATGACATGCATACGTGTAACATATAAACAATAGAAATATAACGCTAGCAGCAAGATCGTCCCCCAATCAATTGTGTGTCCATCTTCTCTATAATCCTGTGGCAAAGAAGCTTAATAACTCACTCGCTAGAATAGACGAGACTCGCTCATAGACATAATCTGTGAAGGTGATGTTGTCAGTTCGTATATAAGGTGAGTCACGTAACTAGAAGTACTAGAAATGATGATTGTACACTGAATATGAGTGTTGATGTTCTAAAGTATAAGGCATCTCTCGCTAAGAAGTGGTTGATGAGAATGCTGTCAGTGGGTAGTTATATAGCTAGGGTGAGGTGATGTTTGTCCAAAGCATGTCGTTTAGTAAGAAATGTGTATATGGGCCATAAGAGTGTGTCATAAGCTCTGTCTCGCAGACAATATGTCTAAACTACGACTGTGATTTGTTCTCTAGCGTCCCTTTTCACTATCGTGTGTGTCGGGGGAGAAGTTATGCCAGTCATCTTTTACCCAAGGGCATTTTCCTGACTGATGGAGCAAAAAAGATTTATTATATCAAATGAAGCCTAAATTTATGTATTGGTACGCACAGTAGGAGATGGAAGGAGACAAGTGAATCGCTCAGCGTCAGAGAGGACAGAGATAAATAACTGCGCTGCGCCAGAACAAAGTTTATTCTAAACAACAGAATCATTTTTTGTTTTTTTGTTTGCTTTTGTTTGTTGTTTCCAGTTGTAAGAGTTGATGTGAAGAAGAGAAATGAGGTTATGGATTCTTAAGAAGTACGCACTGTGGAGTTACGATATCAGACAAAAATGGAATATGAAATTCAGCAATGCTGGATCTGTTAGACTCAGTCTAATGGCGTTAAAGATATGTACTTGCTCAAGTTTCCAAAATAAGCTAAACACTCAAACTAGATCAAATGGGAAGTGTATCTCGAGAGATGAATGCTACGTGTCATCCTCAATCGCAGTCTTAGACTCTAGAGAGTTTGTGCATATAAATAAGTCGCGTGTCTGGGTGATCCTATCTCTCAGACAGAGTTGAAGAAGATTAGATTCACTTCAGGTGAGTGTAGTAAAGCTATCAAACAACTGTCTAAAATCTCTATGTACCAAGGCCAAAAGTTCTACTCTTTGAACGGAATCTCCAAAGAGTGACTAGTTACCATACACTACTTGTCGCGGAGATATAATATAGAAGCAGTAGGCTATGCCGATCTTCAGCAAAGACATTGTTCAGTCTCTTAAGCAGCTTGATGAAGTAAACAGTTTCTTGACGGAGTACTGCTCCAGAAAGAGTTTACTAATACTATACTATAGAGTGGATTGGCAAGACGGAGCACATGGAATATAAGATGGATGTGCTAGTGAAGGTTACTGGAATGACAAAGACATCAAAGGGACAACGAGATGTAGAAAAGAATGATCAAACTTTAAAGAGTTCTGGATGTCAACTATGGTTAACTGCTCGTCTCGGTTATCTTGTTCGGTGTTTCTTAGTCCGGTGCTCTTCGTTCCGGTTCTCTAGTTTGAAAACCACCCTTTTCCCGTTAGAATTAGGATTTAGACTGACATAGGTTTAACACAGGTTTAGAATAGAATAGAATTAACATAGAATAGATAACCAAGATATTAATTTAATTGATAGATTTAACCTCACTTTAAGTGTTTGACACCCTACTTACCACAAAACTACTACCGATCGGGTTCACTGCCCGTTAAAGTGTTGTTTTTGTTTTAGTTGGCAAAATATAAATTTATAACTTGAATCAATAAAATATACACCACACAACGACACATTAAGTTTTTGGCGCCGTTGCCGGGGAGTGAAAATTAATCTTGATTTTTATTTGATATTTTGGTTTTTAACATTAGATTAGATCTAACCATTAGGATTAGTGTAATTTAGATTAGTGTATATTCTTGTATATTCTGTAAATCTTGTATATTTGTTTAATTGTTTGCGTATTTAATTGTTTTTCTTAAATACACTGTTCTGGTCGACAGTTAAATACGGCGTATCCACTTCCATCGGATACGGCGTATCCAGTTCTCTGTCCAATACAGCGTATTCATCCCAATTGATTAATACGGCATATTCACTTCTATTGAATACGGCGTATCGGTCGTCTGATAAAATTCTTTTCCATTCTCGAACTTATAGCCTAAATTTTTTTATATGCCTTTCTTCGCTGGTTCTACTGATAATTTTCTGGATATTTTTCAGTAAGAATGACAAAGGTTATTAAAGGAGAGTTCGAGAAAATTAAGGATACTAAGGTCGAAGATGTTTCACTCACTTGTGATACACAACTTGAAGTTTTCAACAATGAAGTCAATCGATTAAGTAGAATGGATGATGATTCGGAGCATGAAGCTGATGATGACATGGGGTATGATCCGTCTGATGTTGCATTTATTGAATGGTTGGGATCGAAAATTTTCAACTACAAGACAATGGATCATTATACTATGAAAGCATTATGGATCTACTGGATCAGAGGAGATGATGAAGTTGAGCTCACTGATGAGGAATCTGATGGTAAAGATGAAATTGCTGAAGTCTTTAGGATCGATACTAATATATTTGACTACGAGACACCTCTCTATTTAGCATTTAATGAATTTAACTACCTTCTCAAATTAGATCCAGACTTACTTACGAAGGATATTATGGGGTTTAAGACCTATGAAGATTACAAAGACGACTGGATCTATGAATGGAACAAGGACGTACCATGGGTCGATGAGAAGCCATGGACTAATACTAGAGTTTGGACCGAACCCGCACCAGTTAAACATACTTGCAAACCTTTCGACTATAAGACTGGATGTTTGGAATGTCCAACATGTAGTTGGAAGGATGATAGATACTGTAATGGAGGAAATTTACCCAGAACTTACATTATTGGAAATCGACTCCATTATCAGGATTACGAGTGGTACGAAGCTATGAAAGATAGTGAACTTATAGATGAGGCTTTATGTAATAAAGCTATCATGGAAGGACTTATCAATGAAGATGATGACGAGTCACATTACAAACAAAAGAGACAATGGAACATGTATACAAACTATGATTACGCTTATGAGATAAATCATGAAAATAATGAGAAAGAAGAATTATGTGAAGTTCATTAGCTACCGGCGTGCAATATAAGGAGATATATGATGATCAAATATTCGTTCAATAATGATGAAGAGTATGTTGCTGTAAAAGAAGACGAATACAACGATCTTACTGTTACAAGAAAAGAGGCATGCCAAGCTTACCAAGAAATCTTTCGGATAATGGACGAAGGATGGATGGGAACTAGAGCAGAATAGAAAGGAAGCTGAAGAAAAGTATAACTTAAAGACTTCGCTATAAACAAAAGTGCTTCTCGGGAGATAACCTGGATTGTTATTTAATTTTGCTATCGAGTCTGTCTTCCCAGACACCAATACGGCGTATCCGCTCCACACCATACAGCGTATTGATTGTCTGGACGTTATCAGTCTTTATTTTTATTGCACTTTAATAAACATTATTGTCAGATTTTGAATACGGCGTATTCACTAAACTGATACGCCGTATCCACCAGACTGGCCCATAATTAGTTTGTTTAATTTAGTTTAAATTAACCGTAGGTACCAAGATAGGAATGCACTTGTTTTTCCTATATTTTATACAAGACCTCGAGAAAGAATATCGACGAATATTGGTGGAGAATTTACAAATCTGGAAATCTTAAAGTGTTGGAGTCTTGAAACTTTAAGGCGGCTGTTCAACACAAATTCTTGCTCAATTAAACTAAACTTAGAGAATCTACCAAGCAAATATCAGGGGAGTTTCTCATTCTAATTCTTTTTAAATTCTCGTATTTAATGTTTTATATATACAACGAGGACGTTGTATAATTCAAGTGGGGGGATGGAATTAGAATGTTTACTTGTCCTATTTTTCACACTAAAATGCTTAAATTATGCTCAAATTTAAAAAAAATTCAAGCATACTTTTGTGAAATTACTTGATACATAACCCGCACACAATAACCCTTGTTAGATATTGTGAGGATTTAACCTTTCCGTTTCCAAATGTTTACCCAAATTCCACAAAATATGAGTGTGCCGGTGATGTTGTAGACTTTAGAACTTGGCTTGGTATATCACTCGAGACCATAATAATGAGTATTATGGATTTAATTAGAGTAACTTGTTTAAATTGGTAAATCTTAGGATTACACCCAAATCGCCTTTACATGTTGCTTATTAACTAACTACACCGGTTAGTTAACCTCCCGTTAAACCCTTTTCCACTCTCATCTTTAGAGTGATGATCCACTAGAACAACCCGTAGAGCCAATCCTTTAGGAATTTACACCAACTATTTGTTTCGTTACACCCTTACACCTTAACCTACCATGTTAGATTAAGTTTAATTTATAGTTGCTAGTTGCTTAAAGTGTAAAGTTTGTATTTCCCAAGTCTTGTGTCATTTTCTATCTTTGGTGCGGTTGGAAATTTGCACATTGCAAATGGGAATGTATATTAGTAGTCAAAACTCATGTGATTTTACTACCGTCACAATTAATGGTGAATCCGAAGAACGAAGAATTACCAAAGGAATTATCCGGAATTATTATGATCGTGAAGATGGTGAAACTACGCCGAGTTTCATATATAGTTAGATGAAAAAAATGAAAAAATGAAAAAAAAGTTAGCAAAAAAATAAAAAGAAAAATACAAAAAGAGAAAGAAAGTTTGAAGATAATCGTTTCGTAACTACCGAAGGATCGATTATTCGTTGATACGTCTAAAAATCAACAATGTAGAGTATTGTACAAAGTGGAAGATATCGCCACTTACCTTGTAGAGTATGTAAAGTTTTGGAAGATTGGGAAGTTGACCGTTACGGGGACGCCAACTTAGGTTGTTATTTTTGATCGATGATCAAGACGTTGTAAATAGTTGTGTCTTTATCATGGTAACAGTCAGAAAATAAATGTCTAGCAACTTGTATCTTAAGTCTTAATCTATTTGTTTCATGATTTTTATTTAACAACAATTTACTTCCCTCTCACCTAATGATTAGCTGCTAGTTTTACGCGAATGAGGATGTGATCGAGAGTGCATATCTATTCCGTGGTTACGGCCATGTATGCATGTCTTAGCTGCCTTGTTGGTTTACGAATTTTGGTGAAAGTTAGAAGGTTCCTACCCTATATCATTCTTCATCCTAACCGTTGGTTAAATTCAAATGGGAATGTGATCGAACACACATGTCTATCCTAGCATTTCGGGTGTGTATGTGTGCTTCAGCTGCCTTGTTGGAGTGGTACTTCTGGTGAAAGATTGTAGAATGATCAAACCGTACGCCTTTCCATATAAAAACCCATATTTACCTTTATAAACTTGTTACTATTTAGGTTTAGCGGTGAAGATGTGTATCCTTGCCAAGCTTATGATAGAATACTCGTCACGACTGAGCAATTGAGCGAATTAGTTACATGTTACCACATAGATTAGTTGAGTGAAATTGAAGTGTTTTTCATCTTCCCTATTTTTGTGAGGTGTTTGGTTGTGTAATATTGTAATAGATCGAAAAAGGTGATATAAACGAAGAAAATTTTCTAGGGATACATTTTTATAAACTTCTTAAGGCTACTTGAGGACAAGTAGGATTCAAGTGGGGGGATATTTGATGACATTAAATAACATCTATTTTATAGCATCATTTATCCCATGTTATTAACCCATTTTGTATAGTTATTGCAAAGAATTGTTACTTAATCGTTTATATTTGAGAATTACAATAATTATGGAGTAATTGGTGAAAGTTAGCAAAAGGCGCGCATTCTGAAGCTTAAATGAAGATATTTTGAAGATTACTATTCTGAAGACCAACACGCCGTATCCATCAAGGAAGATACGGCGTATCCGTGCCTGCACTCACCAATGACCACAGAGGAACAAAGATCAATACGTAGTATCCAAAGAGAATCAATACGTCGTCTTCAAGATATGGAATCAATATAATATTCTGGAATATATCAAGCGTGGTCCCTACTCCATGAAATCCCCAATACGCTGTATCCAACTCTTGGATACGCCGTATCCAACCGACTTCCAGGGTGACCTTATAAATAGAAAACTCAAAAACGAGTTTTAAGTGTGCTAAATGATATTCTCGATACCTAAACCATAAAAGTCAATTTTCAAAGGAGAAAAAGAGTAGAAGAGGTCGAGCAAAGCTATCAATTCCATAGGATACAACGTGTAATTCCATATACTTTAGTAATCGTTCAGTTTTTGGTATCATTCGTTAACTCGGTTAGTTTACCTTGGCTAAATAATTGCTCTTGTATTTATTATATTTTTGAAGGCTAATGATCATTGGGTATTTAGCCATTATTATGAAGATCTGAATGTTTGGCATTTGTTTATCTCGATTTCTGGATTTATCGTTGAATGCTTGTTTATGTTTAACAATATATATGACTTTTTTACCGCGTCTTTTGTATGCGACCTATCATTCAACTGATCTATTGAAGCGACCAAGCAAATCATAAGAAGTCTGGGATATGCTCTCCATATAGTAATCTATAACCATCTAGAATCATAGTTACACAAATATTGTCCATCAAAGTCTGTGTCTAGATATACGCTTCAGGCTTTAACTATTTAATTGGACATTGCCTAATGGATGATTGATCCGGTTGACTACAGTGTACCTGGATAATTCAACAAGTAATTTTCTGAACCACTTGGATAGTTGGACAAAATGTGAACTATCTAGTGTATAAATAACCATTAAGCGTTAAGTGAAAAGTCTCTTACTAGGTTAACAAGATCACCATTGCTTTCATCCCTCAGATAGATTATAATCAGCAATAGGATGCTTATGAGAATCTTTAAATGTTACAGAATTAAAGAATCTATGTCGTAGGATGGATGTAACGCGTAAGTCTTAGAATGATAAGCCACCTCGAAATAAGAAATCACATGCACTACATAAAAACAAACCAACATTCTAATTGGATTAATAATGTTCATACATTTCTCTATATAAGTTTCGGCTGCCCGTTTATCTTTTGTAATTTTAGCTTGCGTGGGTTAAAGTGCCTTGAATTGATTAAGACACCAACCATTCTGCCATCCTCGTACTGAAAACCCCCCCCTTTTTCCCTTTCTCCCGTTAGAATTAGGATTTATACTAGACATAGGTTAACACAGGTATAGAATAGAATAGAATTAACATAGATTTGATAACAAGATATTAATTAAATAGATAGATTTTTAACCTCGCTTCAAGTGTTATACACCCTACTTACTACAAACAACTACCGATCGGTAACACACTGCCCGTTAAAAGTTTGTTTTATGGTTTATTCCGCAAAATAGAAATTTAAAACTTAAATTATTCTTAATATCTACCATACCACGACATCACATCCATGGTATACAGTGTTTCATATTGCAAGGAATTGGTCATTTTGCTAAGGAGTGCAGGAAACCAAAAAGGGTAAAAGATTACACGTTATCAAACTTAGAAGATGTTCTATGCAAACAAAGCTGAGAAAGGTGTTCCAATACAACAAGCAAGCTGATTGGCTAGATGACACGGATGAAGAAATAGATGAATAAGAATTGGAAGCACATTACAGCTATATGGCAAAGATTCAGGAGGTTCCTACTGCATACTCCGGAACTGATACCGAGCCATTGTAAAATAACAATATTTATGCTAATATAATGTGTATTGCCAATAAGATACAGCCTTCAGAGCAAACCTGAATCCAATTAAAAAACACATGCGTATGGAAAAGATTGATAGTAATGTCATTCCTGATTCACCGGATATGTGTGATAATGATATTCAGACTGAACAAAATGCAAAGGAATGTGATGATGAGCGTGTTGCGCTTGATAATTTAATTGCAAATTTAAATCTTAACATTAATGAAATAAAAAAGATTCAAAAGCAATTAAAGAAAGCAAACACATCACTGACTCAAGAATTAAAAGAGTGCAAATCTACTCTTGGGGAGACTAATAAAACTCTGGGGGAGTCTAATAGTACTCGGGTTAGCTGCCTAATTGCATTTCAAAACAAACAGATTGAGCTTGAGAAGTACAAGACTTTAAATGATCGTACAATTGACTATGACAAACTTGAACATAAATTAAATGAAACTCTAAGACTATTAGCTGAAAAAGAACATGACATAAAAAAAGGTTTGAAACTAAAAGCCTATGAAATTTCTGTTGTCAAAGAGAAACATGATGAGTTAGTTAAACAGAGTCTTTTAACAAAATCAAGTTACGAAAGTCTTGTCAGAGAGAAAAATAAGGTAACAAAGGATTTGAAACTTAAGGAAGAAAACGATATTGACAAATTGATTACGATGGAAAAGCAATTAAAGTTTTTGAATGAAATTGTTTATAAACGAAATTAATCAATTCAAACCATTCATATGTTAGCTCTAAAAGGCTCAACATTCAATGGAAGACACCTTTTTTGCAAATCCAATGTAAATCAAGAAAGCTCCTAATATGAAAAGCCATGTTTGTTATGATATCCCATATGACACAACTGAATCTTGCAAACAGATTAACCCCTGATAGGAAGAAACCTTCGACTCTTGAACAAGAGATTAGATCAAAATAGAGACCTTGACTCTTGAACAAGAGAGTAGATCAAAATTGAATAAAGACTTAGTGAAACCATACGACTACATAAAGCAAAACAGTCTTTATCAAAAATTTTAAACCACTATCACGGGAATATCTTGATCAGCTGGCACATGCAAATGAAGTTTGAATGAAAATGTAGAGAAAATATTTTGTTATAAATAAGCCTAACACTATCAAAAACATAGGTTTTCTACCTACGCAAAAATGATAAGCAAGAGTAGACAAGCTTATAATCTAATGACCTATAACATAAATCATTTCAAAGAAATAGTTGATATAGTTTGGGAAAAACATACGTATGATAAATTTCGTGCACCAACTACTAAAGATATGACTGTGCTTTTGAAAACTTGTTTGATGCCTCTTGCACTAAAGAACAAAATGATAGTTTCAAATTTGTAAGTGAACTAAAATAAGAGATGTTTGCAAATTTACAGTACGTTTAATCTCTTGAAAAAGAAATTAACAAACTTAAATCTAACAAAGCCGATTTTTCAAATATATATGATCTACTTCTCTAAGAGTGTGTTTTAAAGGATGTTATGTGTTCTTATTTAGATGCACATACTGAATTGCAATGTCTGTATCTTCATAAAATCAAAGAATGTGATTGTCTTGCAGAAAAGCTTTCTAAACTAACTAAAACTGTTAGTAAAGAAGTTTACAATGAGCTTTCATGAAGTTTTACTAAACTAGAACATCACTTGATTTCTCTTGAAATTGCTTTACAACAATGTCAAGAACAAATGAAAACTAACACAGTTTGCAAACAAAATGTATCAACTGTATTTCTAAAAGAACGTGATCAATATCATGAAATACAAGATTTTAAAGCTTATATGCAAGACAAGAACATTGCAATAAGTGAGTTAAAGAAACTCATCGAGAAAATGGAAGGAAAATCTGTGGGTACTAAGTTTGATAAACCATATGTTGTTCGATAACCAAATGCTCTTAGGATTCCAAAACCATCAGTTTTAGGCAAACCGACTCCATTTTTAGACTCTCTTAAAAGGAAAAATTTTTCAAAGACAAAGTCGGTTAGCAAAACTAATGTGTCAAAGCGTTTATCAAAACTAGTCACTACACAAAGTTTACCTCAAACAGAAAGGCAAGCTGTAAGTAACACAAATGTGATTAAACCAGGAATGTATCAAATTGACACTAGGAAAACACAAACTAGAGCACCACAGTTGCAATATACTTTTAGGAATACTAATCCTTACGTGTCTACCTCTACATGAGTAATTCACAAACCTAGTGTTAGCAGGCCACAACTTAAGAGCACTGAAATTAAAGATAAGGTCGTGCAAAACAATAGTCATGTGAAGCTTAAGAAGACTAAAGTAGAAGACCACCATAGGATTTCTAGTATTTCTAATAAAACAAAGTCTGTAACTATGTGTAATGATAATTTAAAATCCAAAACTTTGAATGTTAATGTTGTTTGTGTTACTTGTGAAAAATGTGTGTTTAATTCAAATCATGATGCTTGTGTTTCTAAATATATCAGTGACATGAATGCTAGATCTAAGAAGCTTCAAGCAGTGCCCATTAGACATAGAAAACTCATAAGAAGAGCGAACCAATCTATTGCAACACCCCCTAAGAAAACCGTTGCATCAGACTCTACTATCCAAAAATCTAAGAGTTATAATATGATGCTTTATGAGAAAACGGACAAAGCATGGAAATGATGGATAGAAAAACAATGCCCATTAGGATATAAATGGGTTCCTAAGACAAAAATGAAATGGGTGCCTAAAGTTAGGAAAGAAGATGTGAACATAAGTATTAGTCCAACCATAGATAATGCATATAAGATAACTAATGTCTTGAAAGTCACAAATACTTTAGGATCCAATTTGTCAAATGTTCCATCGTCCTCTAATTCTCTTGTAGATTGTGAAACTCATCCTATCCATTGTTAACTCTGGTTACACAAAGCATATGACGGGCAATCTCAAGTTGTTGTGCAATTTTATTGAAAAATATATGGGTACGGTTCGGTTCGAGAAAGATCAATTTGCACCAATTCTTGGTTACGGGGATTTGGTTCAAGGAAATATACAAAAGGGTTTATTACGACGAATGCCTAAATCCTAATCTCTTATCGGTTGGTTAATTTTATGATGTGGATTTGGAGGTTGCATTCTAGAAATCTACTTGCTTTGTTAGAGATCTTTAGGAAAACGATTTACTTACTAGAAATCATGGATCATATCTCTATACAATTTCTCTTTAAGAAACAACTGCACCAACTTCAATCTGTTTCATGGGTAAAGCTTCACCAACTCAAGCATGGTAATTGCAACGAAGACTTTCTCATCTTAATTTTAACACCATCAACTTGCTTTCAAAAAAGGATATTGTGAACGGTTTACCAAAGTTTAAATATGTCAAAGATCAACTATGTTCATCTTATAAAATGAGTAAAGCAAAATGAAGCACTTTTAAGACAAAAACTGTTCCATGTTCTAAAGGATGGTTAAATTTGCTTTATATGGACTTGTGTGATCCAATGCGGATTGAAAGCATCAATGGAAAGAAATACATTCGGGTGATCATTGAAGATTGTTCTTAATACACTTGGGCTCTCTTTCTAAGCACCAATGATGAAACACCAGAAGTACTTAAAGACATTCTCAAGATGATTCAACAAAATCTTCAAGCCCAGGTAATTACTATGCGAACTGATAGAGGAACAAAGTTCTTAAACAAGAAACTCCATGCATACTTGAAAGAAGAAGGAATTGAACACCAAACATCCATTCCTCGACCACCTGAACAGAACGGTGTTGTCAAAAGACAAAACTGTACTCTGGTTGAGGCTGCTCAAACAATGCTTTCGGCTTCTAAACTTCCTTTATTTTTTAAGCTGAAGCTATAGTGACCGCCTACTACACCCAAAATAGATCTCTTATAATCCCCATATATAAAAAGATACCACATCACATCATCAATGGCAGAAAACCCTCTCTTAAGCACCTTCACATCTTTGGTTGCACGTGTTACATAACCAGAGATGGCGAAAATCTAGAGAAGATAAAAAAGGGGATTTGTGCATCTTGGTGAGATATTCTACTCAGTCCAAGGGATATGGAGTCTACAATAAGAGAACCAGATTGATAGTTGAATCCATTTATATCTAATTTAATGAAATCAAAGAATCCCCAAATGAGTCAGATTATGACAACTCTGGCCTCGTGCCCCCACTACAAAAAACTTCTGATCATAACTGTTCAGAACTCAACATTCAAGACCACAGTAATGAACCGTCAAGTTCAACGCATGTTCAAAATTTTCTCCTCCAGCTGACACATAGACACCGTTACTATAAGAGCTTCTTTTTAGTCCTTTGTACGATGAATTTTTGACTACAGGTACTTCAAGTGTCAATAAGTCTTATTCTTCCACTGATAATTCTACTCAATAAGACACATAACCTCTAGTGAATGTTTAAAAACCCACACGACACCAATAACTCAAAATAGAGGAGTTTTCATGCTGAAAAAAACACCGATAATCAAGCACAGATGCAACATTTAGGAACCATGAAGAATTATATCAATCCCATTTATTGTACACCAATACAAGAAGTTGCTCAGTCTTCCTCAAGAAATGTTGATACTTTAAATATGCATACATTCTACCAATGTCACCAATCTGAACACCGATGGACCAAAGATCACCCGTTAGAACAAGTTCGTATAAATCCATCCAAGCCAGTGCAGATAAGACGACAACTTGCAACAGATCCTGAAACGAGTATGTTCGCGCTTCACCGAGTGAAACTTTGAACAATCCATACATTAAAGGAAGCAATGACTGATCATGCATGGATCAAGGCGATGCATGAATACTTCACCTACTTTAGACGATACTGAAAGTCTGGGAACTTTTGACAACCCCTTATGAAAGACAGTGATTAAACTAAAGTGGTTGTGGAAAAACAAGAAAGATGAAGACAATGATGTTATTCACAATAACAGGCACGACTCTGTACTAAGGGGTAATGCACAGAAGAGGTTATTGATTTCACAGAATCTTTGCACCAGTCGCTCGCATGAAGCAGTACGATTTTCATTGCCTATACTGCACACAAATCTTTTCTAATCAACAGATGGACGTTAAACATCATTCTTATAGTCCACTGAAGGAGGAGTTTTATGTTGCGAGCCAATCATTGATCCTGATTCATCCAGAGAAAGTTTTACCATCTAAGGAAAGCCTATATGGATTGAAGCAATCTCAGAGAGCCTGTATGATGAACTCATTAAATTTTCCTAATGTCAAATGTTAACTAAAAGGAATTATAGACCCTACACAATTCACGATTAAGATATGAGAGGACATTCTAATTGGTACAAAAATTTATATCGAATGACATTATTTTCATGTCTACAACCCAAAAAATCTAAAGATTTGAAAAATTAATGCACAATAGATTTGAGAATGTCCTTAATGGGGGAACTAAAATTCTTTTTAGGACTTCAGGTCCACCAATCCCCAAGAGGAATCTTATCAACCAGTCTAAGTACCTTTAGAAGATACTCAAAAAGCTGTCTGGATAAAATGTGATAGCATTGGTACACCAATAGCTACAAAACCTAAACTGGATGCAGACTTGAGTGGAACACTCATTGACTAAACATGATATCGTAGCATGATAGGGTCACTCATGTATCTCACATCCAGTAGACTAGACTTAGTGCAAGCAGTATGCTACTGTGCAGGTTATCAAGCAAAACCAACAAAAAGCCCTACGAAAGAGGTTAAAAGGATCTTTGATACGTAAAGGGAACCATAATATGGACTCTGGTATCGAAGTATTCTGTTTTGAAAATAACCGTATTTTTTAGATGTTGATCATGCCGGATGCCTTGATACTCGCAAAAGCACTTCTGGAGGAATATTGTTCTTAGGTGAAAAGCTAGTCAGTTGGATATCAAAGAAACAGGACTGCACAGCAACGTCTTCAGCAGAAGGAGAGTACGTGGTGTTATTCGTAAGTTGTGCTCAAGTAATGTGGATGAGGACACAACTTAAGGATTATGGCTTCAACTACAACAAAATACCGTTGTACTGTGACTCGCAATAAGCCATAGCAATCTCATGCAACCCCGTGCAACATTCCCGTACCAAGCACATCCATGTCCGTTACTACTTTATCAAGGAACAGGTTGAACGTGGTATAATTGAATTGTACTTTTTCATAACAGAATACCAATTAGCTAACATGTTTACTAAAGCCCTTTTCAAAGAAAGGTTTTAGTATCTCATCAGAGGAATTGGTATGTGATGTTTGACTCTAGCAGAACTGGAGGTTCTTGCAAATAAGACTGCTTGATATTTCATCAAACATCGACATGTAAATATTTTTGAGAAAAGAAAAATACAAAAATATAAAACCTATAAAACAAAATACAAAAATTTAAAATTTAAAAAGAAAATACAAAATCAGAAAAATCAAAACTTCTAAAAAGAATCTTCTCGACATGTCTCCTAGAATCGATAACATTTACGTACCTAGAAATGTCAATTAACATTGACACGGGTGTGTAAATGAAGTTCAAACAAGAGTTAAATGGTTTTCTAATTTTCTTTATAGCTTATGTGCACCTTAGTACATAACCCGGACTTCCAATAAAGGAAAGTTTATCTATAAAGATAACTTATCCTCACAACGAGAAAATTAACTTTTCTCGGTCTTGAGCAGTTTCTATAAGACATTCAAAGTTTTAAGCTCAAGAAAAGGAATGTATACACTTCAGTGCGCTTATCCTTAGAGTTAGAAGAGAAATATTCTAATATGTAGTTTTTTAAAGAGTTGAACACAACTTTTTAAGAATTTTTCAATGGCAATTCAAAATATTTCAAAATTGTGTGTTCAACACTCCGTCCTTCAAAAATTTTTCAACGACAATTATATTCTAACAAATGGTATCATTTTTATGAATGAGTCAATTGTGGAGGGAGAGTTTTTTGAAAAACAAACTTTTAATGTTTTTAGATACATTCATTCATGACAATCTTTATGTATTCAAAACATTCACTAAAGTCTCTTAATAACAAATCGGTAATAATAATGACAACTTACTATAGAATGTTTGCCATAGGATGATTAACTTTTTGAGCACAATTTTTCAAGAATTCTTCAATGACATTTCATAATCTTTCAAAATAGTGTGCTTAACACTACCTCACCCTTAATTTTATATTCTTTTTATAACTTGGTAGCATTTTTTTGGTGTCAAACATATGTAAAATTAAGGGGAGCAAGAAGAAAACATTCCACATAATTCAAGCTCAAACATTTTCTTTCCATGGAATTTTCAAGACAAATTTTAATCACAATTGTAAAAAAAAAAATAAAAAAAAAATTATTTCAAACACTAAGTGAATTAGTATTTAAAATAAGAGGAGAAATGTAATTAAAATGTGATCTAGAAAATAATAAGTAATCTAACGACTCAAAAGTGCTTTATACTCTTACCAACATGCGCTAAACACTTTTGTTTATCGATGCACGTATGAAGGGGGAGTTTTTCCAAAAGATAAAACTCTTAAAGTGTTAAACGTTTTGATAATTATATCAAATATTTAGATAGATTTTTAATGGTTTTATGGTTATGATCAAATACCCAACAACATCTTAACTCACGACAATTCTGAAGTCATAAGGTGGTTAGGTTAGCTATTAGTCTTATGATCCAACCAGAACCGGAGGGATCTACCCAAGGATAATCCATAGTTAGAAATAGCAGTCCTTAGGTATGATTTAGAGAAGAATGAGAAACGGGAATAATGATGACTAAGACATGAGTTAACATTGAAACAATCACAACAATGTGTTAGTAATGACGTCTTGGTAAACAATGAAGGGGTTGAAGAATAAAAAAGAAATGTATGGGTAAAGGGTGAAAAGAAAGAAGCCATCCACACACTTTAGGCAGAAACCGGGTCAATACATATGCTATCGGTTTTCATAAAGATAAATTCTGGGAATGAAGATAAGACATCGTGGACCTAGTGATGTACTACATAACCCTTCACAACCATTTTAGTTTCTCTCAAAAGAAACTTATCTCATTTGTCACGGAGATACACACGACTTCTATTAACTTTCTCACTCCGAGTTAGTTGATATTGAATAGGTGGCAGTCTGCTCCAGCCTCCGATTACTAAAACCAAAACGCACAAATAGCGTCTAGAGCTAAGAGATCAACAAATAAATCTCATTAGGACACATTCCATGAAAAACACTTGTTGAACACCATTAAGTTCATAAGCTGTTATCAAGAGTCCTACGCATTATCTTTGTAATTATGCCAGAACATCAAAGTGATACTTTTTAGTATTTACAGTGACGATGGAAATCCTTCCAAAGCCAACATCAAACAAGCTCTACGATAGGTTACTTGCGAGATTCTATATGAATGAAACTTTTGACAACTAGATATCAATTTTGGTCTAGTAAATGAATTGACGACTCAATCAGGAAGATAGTAACTATCTGATTCACTCATATCGTGCTGTCTGCTTTGAGACGTTCCGGTATTGAGAACAAGCAAGCATGGTGAATCTAATACATCTATTTTAGAGGATCTTACACTTTAAGATGGAAACCCTGTCAAGGAGATTATTCTAAATTGAGTCTACCTGAGCACAAGTCAGTCCTCACGGAACCAGAGGTTATCGCAACCATATTCTGATAAATGACAAAGCCATATTCGTCCATATCTATTGTTTATCACTAACATTAAAATGCAGGTACAAACGACGGTGTTGTAGCCTCATTCCAGCAGAGTTCGATTCATTAACACATGGTCATACTCAAGCCACAAACACATGCAATAAGCATCAAGATTCAAGAATCAAGAAAGCTCAATAATTATAAGGCAAAGACTTCTGCAACGCTTATTTTCAAGATCTTCCTTAAAGTAATCAAGATTATCAAGATAAATATTGTCAATGGAGATTGTTAACAAGCTTCAAGATGATGCATAGTATGAGCATTTTGGTCAAGACACAAGATCGCAAGATGTCAAAGATTATAAAGACAAACAAGGAAAATATTTAAAGATCTCGGAAATAAAGACAAAGCCAAAAGACAATGACAAAGGCTCAAAATCAAAGATCAAAAAGCATAAAGGAACAAGCCTACAACAAGATAAAGACCAAGAACAAGACTCAAGAACTCAACAAAAAACAAATCTCAAGATATCTAATATCGTTAACATAGAAGCTTGGAATTAGTAAGGAAACCTAGCTTCGAGGGAGATTGTTTGCCTCAAAATATTGAGTCAAAAATGGAAGCTAGGTCTCTGGACATGGAAGCTCGGTATCTGGACATGGAAGCTCAGTCTATATAATATTTATGTTGTAATAGGATAGAATGGGAAATGGGTAACATTGTGCATGTTGTGAGCTTAAGCCCAAAGTAATCCCGAGCCGACCCATTAAGCAAAACCACACAACCCAACAAAGCCTTATGTAGGCCGACCCAAGTGATGGTATAAATACCCCTTCTCCCCAATGAAGCTGGGTTAGTTGTTCATTTAGTTGTAAGATACTACTTTGTTTAATCCACCTTCCTTTCTCTCTCTAACTTCTTCCTATTTTCTTCTTATTTGATTCATGTATATTGAAGTGAAATGATATCATAGGTTCCTACAGCTATATCATTAGCTTAATATTGAAGACTTCTCTTCATCTTTTCGTATAGTTGTTTTTGAAGATCAGCTAATGAAGTTGTATTGGTTGAAGTAGTTGTGGTAGGATGAACTTGTATAACATTATTTTATGCATATTGCTTGAAAAGTTCTTAAAGGTCCTTATAAACAGGATCTGAATGAGCCTTAAACGACTTATAGTCCTTTGAATAAATCCAAAGAAACTATGAGAGA